>JASAMW010005491.1:0-26383 GCA_030247985.1 Epsilonema sp. ZAB3_2 | reverse complement strand
CTGCGTCGGAGTGGTTTCGCCCTTCTCGTTGTCCCCCCCCCCCATCTGGCGAGCCATCGCGAAATACACGTTCTTGCTCGCTCGATCTTCGATTTCCTCTTTCCTGAAAAAAGCAACAAAATTTATTCATAATATTTTTTTTTTTTTTTTTTTTTTTTTTTTTATTTTTTTTTAAACAAGTTCCAATATTTATTTTGTTGTTTTACTCCAGCTGTTACTATTTGTTCAAGCAATTCAATTTTTCTCTTCCTCCTTCCTTTCTCCCTTGCCTTTCTCTTCTCTTTTTCCTTCTCTTCATTTTCGGTCGTTCCAATATGCAACTTGTTTTCGCGAAGTTTAGAATAAATATTTTTCGCACTATATTTTTTGCACTTGTTGATATTTTTTTTTTTTTTTTTTTTTCGTTCGTGAAATCTAATCTATTTTTCGTGTAACAATCTATTTTTCTTTTGTTGATATTTTTTTTTTCGTCTAATTTACTCTTTAATCTCCTAATAAAGACTACGCAACGATTTATCACGGTCTCCCTCGTTCACTCTCGCTCCGCTTTTTTGAAACGGAATCTCCCTCCAACTTGGGTAGTTAGTAGAATAATACGGCCAGGTTCACCAAATATTTTTTTTTTTTTTTTTACTCTCTGTCACCTAGGGTACACTATAATACCTAATACATTTGATAGTTTTATGCTTTTGATATTTTTCGTTTATTGCCCTATGTTGCTGTACGGATTTTTGAAACGAGATGGAAAAGCGAGGCTCAGCGTTCCGATATAAGTGGTGATCGTCTTAAAGCCGTACACCGCACGTCTATAGGTAGATTGTGGACGCTTACGTCGCTTATCTGAACACGGGCTAAGGGATGTATTCACGCACTGTGTCGTGTCGTCTGAAATAGTTTATGTCCCGGGAGAGAGAGTCAAGGGGATACCATTGGGGTGGGCTACTGTGTACTGGAACACGTTTCGTTTGTATGATACAAGACTTGACGCTTTTCTCAGTACTGAGCCGGAAAAGCTTAGAATCTGCCTACTCCCCCCCCCCCCCCCCCTCATGCTAACCCTATAAACAACGGTTGTGTTTTCAGTCAAGAAGAAGCGATCGCTGTGGATCAAGAGCTTTTCAATGAGTACAAGTATTCTTTTGACCATCTTTTGGAATTTGCATGCTTATCCTGTTGAACTGCCATGACTCGTACTTACCCTGCGCATAAGGGAAAAGAGGTGATGGTGATTTGTGGCACAGGGTATAACGGAGGAGATGGTCTTGTATGCGCCAGGCATCTTCAGATGTTTGTAAGTGAATGCGCACACGTAGTTGCTGTTGCACAGGTTCTGCCAATCAGCAGTTGGCACTTGGACTCAAGGCGCGTTGCATAAAATAGATTTACAAATGCGGATTTCTGTCCACGCTTCGCGTACTCCTGATTTAGCAGAAGTACATGCAAACTACCCAACTCGCCTTGAGTCCAAGTGCCAACCGCTATTGGCCAGACTATAGTAATTGTCCCCAACTTGCCCTGCACAAAACACCTGCCTACCTTCTTTTAGGGCTACAACTCAGCCGTTTTCTATCCGAAGCAATCCAAAAGCGAGTTGATGAAAAACCTGCTTCATCAGCTGCAAAAGGCGGAAATCTCCCTTTTGGATGCCTTTCCTTCCTCAGAAACTCTTGTTTCAACGTATCACGTGATTGTGGACGCTATTTTCGGGTTCAGTTACAAGCCGCCACCCAGGGAACCGTTTATCGAGGTGCTACAGGCACTTAGAAGAACCGATGTTCCAATTCTTAGTGTGGATATTCCCTCAGGTTAGATATGATAGGGGCAATCAATTGCATAGTTTTCGAGGTAGGTTACGTACCGTATTTACCGGTGCATAACCCCCCCCCCCAATGCATAACCCCCCCCCCCCCCAATGCATAACCCCCCCCCCCCCCCCCAATGCATACCCCCATATTGGCAAAACATAAAAAGAATGCCCCAAAACTGCATTACCCCTATGCATACCCCCATATGTACTGTACAGTACCTGAACCTACCTATGTAAGCTGGTCATATAGTACCCATAGCCACTCCAACACCAAGCTAAGATGCCTATAAGCCTCCCTCCGGGGGTGTACTGTACTAGAAGTAACCGTGTTTTGACCTCAATTATGCCCTAAAACACGTGCTTTTGACCTAAAAAATATGCCTCTGCGCACCTCTCAAAACATAAAAAATGCCCCATGCATAACCCCCCCCCCCCCCACATGCATAACCCATATGCATACCCCCGATAGTGGACTTACTCCAGATTTTGCATACCCCCATGGGGCTATGCACCGGTAAATACGGTATTCTATTATTCCTTATATATTCTTGGGTTTTACGTACCGAGTTCTCTAAAATTATTATGGGTAAGCCCACTTTGAGTGTGAACGACGATGTCGTTTGATTCTGGCAAGTTGGCTTACTTTTCCTAAATAACTGCTGTAGGCTAATGCGGGGTATAGTCGGAGAAACGATCAAGAGTTCGCTTGACAATTTTGCCGCTCCCGTGGCAATCTAACATTTCTAAACATTCTAAACAAGAATAGCAATAATGTTTGAAAAAGGGTCGAAAAGCCGGTTGCTTGCTTGTTTAGAATGTCAGATTGCCACGGGAGCGGCAAAATTGTCAAGCGAACTCTTGATCGTTTCTCCGACTATAATTAGGGCCGCCTCTGCTTTGTTTTTGTTTAGCAGAGGCAGAAGAGACAGCACAATGATCGTTTTGATAGTTTTTTGCGTCTTCTCAAACCAGGCCCGAATGAATGGGATGGCCGATGGCCCGAATTAACCCCTCTTCCCGCACTCCTGATAAAATACTTCAAGTGTATCTAAATTGTGCATGCTCCATTACAGGTTGGCATGTGGAATCTGGTCCATCGGACGAGAATTCTCTTTCTCCCGACACCCTAGTGTCGCTTACAGCGCCGAAGAAATGCGCTCGATTTTTCCGGGGTCGCTACCATTACCTCGGTGGTAGATTCGTACCAGCTCCCTTGGCTCAAAAGTATCAGCTCAACCTGCCTGCGTATCCCTCCACAGACTGCATTGTGCAACTGCCACCTACCGTTGACCCTGTGCTGTGATTTGATACGTTTGCATTATCTGATTGTGTCTTTGCCACGAGGATAGGAATAAAAGATTGGTAATCTCTGTGGGCTTGTTTTAACTCCGTTTATATCGATTTGTGTTATCGATTAGCATACTGGATTGCCTCTTCTTGTTATTTCATCGTATTTATGTATTGTATGCCTATGTTACAGGTGCAAGAAACTGGCACGATGGCGTATCAGATGTACAGGGTCAACGGTAGGTGGCAGTTGCACAATGCAGTCTGTAGAAAGGGGATGCGCGGGCAAGTTCCGTTGATACTTTTGAGCCAAGGGAGCTGGTACGAATCTACCACCGAGGTAATGGTAGCGACCCCGGAAAAATCGAGCACGATTTCTTGGGCGGTGGGGGCGGGACTAGGGTATCAGGAGGAAGAGAATTCACGTCCGAATAAGACCCGGATTCACATGCCAAAGTATAATAAAAACTACATAAATTTCAGACTAGCTTGAAGTATTTTTTTATCAGGAGTTCGGGAAGAAGGGTTAAGATCGGGGCCATCGGCCATCCGGTTGCATTCGGGCCTGCTCATTTTGAAAACGCAAAAAAACTATATAAACAATAATTATGCTGTGTTCTCTCTTACTGCCTCTTTTTAAACAAAAAACAAAGCCTAGAGGCCGCCCGAATTAATAATCACTTAAACGATCAAGAGTTCGCTTGACAATTTTGCCGCTCCCGTGGCAATCTGACATTCTAAACAAGCAGAGCAACCGGCTTTTCGACCCTTTTTCAAACATTATTGCTATTCTTGTTTAGAATGTTTGAAAATGTTAGATTGCGGCGGGAGCGGCAAAATTGTCAAGCGAACTCTTTAATCGTTTTTCTCAACTATCCCCCGCAGTAACCTACAGCAGTTATTTAGGAAAAGTGCAGCCGACTTGCCAGGAGGGAACGACATCGTCGTTCACGCTCAAAGTGGGCTTACCCATAATAATTTTAGAGAACTCAGTACGTGTAAAACCCAAGAATATATAAGGAATAATAGAATACCGTATTTACCGGTGCGTACCCCCATGGGGGTATGGGAAAATTGAGAGGTGGGATATGGGGGTATGCATATGGGTTATGCATTGGGGGGGGGGTTATGCATGGGAAAGATTTTATGTTTTGAGACGTGGGGGGAGGCCCATTATTTTAGGGTCAAAAGCGCGTGTTTTAGGGCCCCACTAATTGAGGTCAAAAACACATTTATTTCTAGTTCAATACACCCCCAAGCAGGCTTATAGGCATCTTAGCTTGGTGTTGGAGTGGCTATGGGTACTATATGACCACACTACATAGGTAGGTTCAGGTACTGTACAGTACATATGCGGGGTATGGATGGGGGGGGTTATACATTAGGGCATTTTTTATGTTTTGTCCAATATGGGGGTATGGATTGGGGGGGGGGGGGGGGTTATGCGTGGGGGGGGGGGGGGGGGTTATACATTGGGGGGGGGGGGGGTTATGTCGCGGTAAATACAGTACGTAACCCTACCTAAAAAACTATGCGATTGATTTGCCCCTATCATATATCTAACCTGAGGGAATATCCACACTAAGAGTTGGAACTATCCGTTATCTCTAAGTGCCTGTAGCACCCTAGATAAACGGTTCCCTGTAGATAGCAGCTTGTAACTTTTGAACCCGAAAATAGCGTCCACAATCACGTTGACTATGTTGAAACAAGAGTTTCTTAGGAAGGAAAGGCGTGCAAAAGGGAGATTTCCGCCTTTTGTTCAGCTGATGAAGCAGGTTTTTCATCAACTCGCTTTTGGATTGCTTCGGATCGAAAACGGCTGAGTTGTTAGCCCTAAAAGAAAGTGGGGCAGGTGTTTTGTGCAGGGCAAGTTGGGGACAATTACTATAGTCTGGCCAATAGCGGTTGGCACTTGGACTCAAGGCGAGTTGGGTAGTTTGCATGTACTTCTGCTAAATAGGAGTACGCGAAGCGTGGACAGAAATCCGCATTTGTAAATCTATTTTATGCAACGCGCCTTGAGTCCAAGTGCCAACTGCTGTTGGCCAGACTATAGACAGCAACTACGTGTGCGCATTCACTTACAAACATCTGAAGATGCCTGGCGCATACAAGACCATCTCCTCCGTTATTCCCTGGGCCACAAAGCACCAGCACCTCTTTTCCCTTCTGCGCAGGGTAAGTACGAGTCAGGGCAGTTGCACAGGATAAGCCTGCTAATTCCATAAGCTGGTCCACTGAATACTTGTACTCATTGAAAAGCTCTTGATCCACAGCGATCGCTTCTTCTTGACTGAAAACACAACCGTTGTTTATAGGGTTAGCATGAGGGGGGGGGGGGGGAGTAGGCAGATTCTAAGCTTTTCCGGCTCGTGAGAAAAGCGTCAAGTACTTGTAGCGTACAAACGAAACATGTTCCAGTACACAGTAGCCCACCCAATGGTATCCCCTTGACTCTCTCTACAGGAACATAAACTATTGTACGACGACACGACACAGTGCGTGAATACACTCCCTTAGCCCGTGTTCAGATAAGCGACGTAAGCGTCCACAATCTACCTATAGACGTGCGGTGTACGGCTGGGCGAACACCACTTATATCGGAACGTGAGCTTGTTTTTCCATCCTCGTTTCAAAAATCCGTACAGCAAACATAGGGCAACAGAAAACGTAACATAATCAAGCATAAAACTATTCAAACTATCACAATTATCGCCATTTACCTGAGATATTTCATTTTTCCCGCCTTCGCACTGACAGCTGATGAACTGGGCCGTATTATTTGACTGAAGGTCACCCAAGTTGCGGGTCTGCTGCAGGTTTCCAACAAAGACGCGGCAACGGAACACAGCCTGAGGCAACAATAACCCGTGATAAATCGTTGCGGAAGTCTTCTTATTAGGAGCATTACCTAAAATAAGAAGAACTGATGTATGCACAATACAAACAACAAACGACAAACGAGAGTACATCACTTTTCGGGCGTTGAATAGATTTATGTAACGCGAGGATTAGTATCCTGCTATCAAAAGTGCAAAACACTTCCATGAAACATTGATTTCTAAACTTCGCGAACACAAGTTGCATATTGGAACGCCCGAAAATGAAGAGAAGGAAAAAGAGAAGAGAAAGGCAAGGGAGAAAGGAAGGAAGGAAGAGAAAAATTGAATTGCTTGAACAAATAGTAACAGCTGGAGTAACAACAAAGGAGAATATTGGAACTTGTTTCAATTATTGTCTCATTTCTCTGTTCAATATTATATTATATTATGATTACGTTTTGTTGCTTTTTTCAGGAAAGAGGAAGTTGTAGATCGAGCGTGCAGGTACGTGTATTTCGCGATGGCTCGGCCGATGGTGGGTGTGTACAACGAGAAGGGCGAAGTGACTCCGACGCAGGTGAAGCTGCCGGCCGTCTTTCGAGCTCCCATTCGCCCAGACGTCGTCAATTTCATACACGATCAGGTGGGCAAAAACAGGCGACAACCCTACGCCGTCAGCAAACTCGCCGGTAAGCGTGTACGTACAGTGACCGTTTGCACATTACTGTGTGCTGTCGCGTATTTTGTTCTGTACATACATGAGAGTAGGGTTAGGGTAAGTTGGGTCGGGGTATCCGACAGTTGGGTTGTCGCGCCTTGGTTGCGGTATTAACGAGGTGAGTCAGTGAACTCAGACACGGATATGTCCGTGCGTGGCGGGGCACTTCGCGACCACCCAGGAAACATCAAAAGTGGACTTATACGGTCCAGTTTCTCTTCCCCTTTTCTAGGCCGGGCTATCGCAATACACGGATCGCACCACGTCACACTGTAGACTGGTGCGCTTCACACGTGAACTCCGAGCGCTGACCATGCTTCAACATGTAAAAGCTCCGAGTTCGCACCGACCTCGCTCCGTTTACCCAAAACTGCGTGTGAACAGCCGAGTTTATGTTTTCGGAGTCACGTGTGAACAACCGACTTTCGTTTCGGTCCAAACCGAATTCACTCCGAGCTCGGTCCGAATTCGGTCCGAGGAGCTTTCTCGGAGCTCGTACGTGTGTCTAGCGAGCCATTTTCTCTGTTCTATTTCTAGGCCATCAGACGTCGAATTCACTCCGAGCTCGGTCCGAATTCGGTCCGAGGAGCTTTCTCGGAGCTTGTACGTGTGTCTAGCGAGCCATTTTCTCTGTTATTTCTAGGCCATCAGACGTCGGCAGAGTCGTGGGGTACGGGTCGCGCCGTGGCTCGTATTCCGCGCGTGCGCGGCGGGGGGACGCATCGCAGTGGCCAGGGCGCGTTCGGCAACATGTGTCGCGGAGGACGCATGTTCGCCCCCACCAAGACCTGGCGCCGCTGGCATCGCAGGGTGAACGTGGCGCAGAAGCGATACGCCGTCAGCTCCGCTGTCGCCGCTACCGGCGTGCCCTCGCTCGTCATGGCCAGAGGTAGCTGCACTAGCTAATGCTGTACGCAGTACGTACTGTAGTCTGGCCAGTGAGAGTTCGCTATGGGACTCGAGTCGTCTTGTTTTAGTTTGCATGTACAGTACTTCTGCTAAAGAAAAGTACACGAAGCACGGACAGAATACCCCATTTGTGATTCTTTTTTACGCAACGCTCCTTGAGTGCCATAGCGGACTCTTACTGGCCAGACTATAGTACTTCAATGCATGCATATACTGAAGGATACCAGCCAGTGAACAACCATCAAAGGATTGCAAATACATGCATGAGTAGCGAGTGCGGTTTGATGGAGTCATTTTTGGCATTTCAAGACGCAATTTGTTCTTATATGTACGTAATACAGTACATGCAAGGAAGGATTGAAGGAGTCTATGGGTTTATTCCGTATTGTGTCACGGAACTGCAGTTTTACTGATAGGCCACGCGATCATGGAGACGCCTGAAGTTCCGCTGGTGGTGACTGACAAGCTGGAGGAGTTCAAGAAGACGAAGGAGGCCGTCACCTTCCTCAGGCGTATTCGCGCTTACGCTGACGTTGAAAAGGTACGCACACTGGGGCGCTGCACACGTAAACTCCGAATACTCTTCGAATTCGGAGTGAACTCTCGGAGCTCGTGTGTATCCATCGCCCCACTGTAGGCACTGGCACTGGTTACTTTTATGGTGTTGCCTTGCCTTGCACGTTATCGTAATACTATTACACGACATGGTGGTGGTGGTGGTGGTGGTTTTTACTTTCGCAACTGCTCGATACAACAAACTACAAACAACAACAAACAAACAAACGCACTGTATCTTGGACACAATTGGCGAAGCTAATTTTAGGTCCAAGCGTCCAGGCGTTATCGAGCGGGCAAGGGCAAGCGCAGGAATCGGCGGTACAAACAGAAGTGCGGTCCCCTTGTGGTCTACAGCAAAGACAACGGCGTCGTTCGAGCCTTCAGAAACATCTCCGGTGAGCTAAAAATAAATGGGTGGTACTATTTATTTTTTTACAAGGTACACTACGTTGTAGAGCGCTTCTCTGGAAATGCACCATACGCACCTTTTTTATGGTCCAGAGCCGTTTTCCAAACATATTGAGACTTTCGCATTACGTTGCTGACCAATTTAAAATTTAACCCCTCCTGTATGCTGAGATATGGCTGCTGGTAGGCCCAATTTGCCCCTCATGTGCCCGCCACTTTTTTCAAAAGTTCTTACCATCATTCTACTCAATTTTCTTCGCTGATTTCGGTTTGGGGCACGCCCCTTCGAAATTTTGTTCAATATGCCATGATATAGTCGAAAACGAGGTAATTTTGGCTAATTTGATCATTTTTGTAAATTTTTATGGTGTATTCGTCAAAATATCGAAGGGGCATGCCCCAAATCGAAATTTGTGAAGAAAATGGAGTAGAATGATGGTAAGAACTTTTGAAAAAAGTGGCGGGCACATGAGGGGCAAATTGGGCCTACCAGCAGCCATATCTCAGCATACAGGAGGGGTTAAATTTTAAACTGGTCAGCAACGTAATGCGGAAGTCTCAATATGTTTGGAAAACGGCTGCTGGACCATAAAAAAGGTGTCCAAGGTACATTTCCAAAGAAGCACTTACAACGTAGTGTACCTTGCAAAAACTAAATAGTAGGCTCATGGCATATTCACATCAAAGACGTACGCATGCACATGCAATTGCATGGATGGATGGGCTTTGCTAGGCGTACGCCGAGCGCATTACCTTCCATTTTGAATGAGCCATTACTCTATTTTCCTCTAATTCAAAGTCTAGCCTGTTACTAATCTACAGTGCGCATCAATCATGGACTGTTTGTGTAATTCAGGTGTGGAAACAATGTCCGTGGACCGGCTGAATCTGTTGAAAATGGCACCGGGGGGTCACATGGGCCGGTTTTGTATCTGGACGGAGGCGGCGTTTCGCAAACTGGACAGCGTCTTCGGCACTTTCAACAAGGAATCCGACCAGAAATCCCACTGGAAGTGAGTGGTTCCATCTTGTTTCGCTTATGAAAGTTTGGTACAAGATACAGACAGGGATGGAGTGGCGATTCAATGCTTGCGCTTATTCTGTCGTTGCAGGTTGCCGAATCCCAAAATGACGAACGCGGATTTTACTCGAATCATTCAGAGCGAGGAGATCACCAAGGCTATTGCCAAGCCCATGTATGTAGGGTACTGTGGGGTAAACCCGGACACCTAAGCTTATCTGAACTTGCCGCTTCAGCAATAATGAACATGGTAGCTCATTTGAAAGAGTTCAAGCAGTCGATTGGTACGTAGAATTAGAATACTTGTCTCAATCGGTCGTATGGTTTCTGAAATATACTAGGTGTCCGGGTTTACCCCAGAGTACCCTACAATGTACATTGTATTTACCCCTCAAATAGTATGAGCCTAACGTGCTGTCAGTTGGATTAGAGTGAAAGATGATGGTTTTAGTCGCAAAGACCGCATCAGTCGCGTCAAGCGCAATCCCCTCAAGCGCACCAAGGCCATGCTGCAGCTGAATCCCTACGCAGCAGTGGCCAAAAGAGCCGCCATCTTGGAACAACTTCGTAAAGAGGGCAAAGAGAAGCCGGCTGGCAAGGCTGCGACCAAGCAGAAACAGGTAGCGAACTGAAACTTATGCTGGGGTATTGGTGGGAAATCAGACAAAACCGTTACTACTATTAGTAGTCCATCCAGCGAGAGTTGTCTCTGTCTGGGCCTTTGTTTTGTTCGTGCTGCGAAAACTTTTTTGACGTAATTCTATTCTGTTCTATTTTTATGAAGATACTGTAGCTTCAACATGTTGCTTTACGTACGATGTGTTACGCAGAAAAGGAACATTGCTTGCTTCTATTCTACCGGAGTACGTGTGTAAACTACGCAGCACGGGCAAAGGCAGAGACAACTCTCGCTGGACGGACTACATACATGCAATGCAGTACACATCTCGCAGAAGGAAGTGCAATTCCTTAGAGCTATGGCTCTTGGTGTAACCGCTATCTGACCTTGGAGGATGATAATGCTATAAAGCTATCGTGTGATTTTAGGCTGTCACAGTGAAGAGCAAAAAACCCGCCCCCAAAACCGCCAAGCCAGCGGCTAAGAAATGAGCCAAAACAGAGAGAGGAACGAATGATAAAAGCGCTAGACGACGGTATGTGATGATAGCGAAAGAACGCGGTGTTTTGTTGTTGAGAGTGTTGATTCGTTGATAAAAATTTTTGATGTGGAAGCACGCTCAGAAGCGCAGACGCAAACATAAACAAACAGTACACCACGCACAGCACGGACACAAGAGCAAGACGATTAGAGCACACACACACACGCATAAAATCACCCAAACCAACTAACCATAAAAATTGTAATTACGTACGGTATGTACAGTACATACAAAACTACGTAAGTATGTACTCACCATGTTGCACAAACAACTTACGGTCAGTCCTAAATCTAAACGCTACAATCAATTTTATCCTAAGCTGCCGCGAATCTACTAGAACCTGCTAAAGGCTACCGAATGCAAGATATGACATTATCTCCACCGTTAGCATAGCGACAGACTAGAAAGATCCAGAGTGTCAAGAGAGTGAAGAGCTTCATAAATATCACTTTCAGAAGCGATGGTCCAATATAATATAAGTAAATATAGGCCTACGTACAACGCATACGATACGTTGTACTTGCTCTGCCTGCCTAGTCCCATTGTATCTTGCACAGCACTATAAAATTTATACACAGATAGGTGCAATCAAGAATTCATAAATTATGCATACTGATAAGTTCTCATAACTTTCTTGATTCCATATAATCCTTAGGATGATAGAAGGAAATGCCACTGACACGTAACACCACTAAGGTTGAAATGCTTTTCGCTCAATCACATGGCCACCCTATTCCCTACTTGCGCTAAGAGTAATGGGTGGTGGTAGCGAACTTACCCCTCTGTTTTTAGTGCGACCGCTGGCGACCACCCATTATCCTCTAAGCGCAAGTGGCAAAGAGGACATTCCATAAGCTTACAATGATAAGAGTCTCCCTTTCTTACCTACCCGCGAAAATTTCAGCAAGATATCTCTCCCTAAATTCATTCTTGTTCTCACACAACTGACACTTTTTAACTGCACGTATCATAGCGGCTGGCCTGAGTAGCGGTTGGCCGAAGATGAGAGTTTGGAGAGAGGAATGTCAGTGGCGCCCTCCAGTCTCACATCTGTGGGCGAAGGAGAGCGAGTGCGGAAGGACAGAGAAGCATTGTGGAATGAATAGGAGCTGCTGGAACCGGACACACCCGAAGAGTCGCACTGCTCCAGAACTTTGTCTATCCTGCAACATCGCACACGTGTAATGGCGCGTTCACCAGACGTCCGTAAATCCATCCGTCCGTCCGTCTAATCCGTAAAACGTATCTAGGAGTACACGGTTCTTTGCGGGGTGCCATCATGTACTCCTAGATACGTCCGTTACGGATTTGACGGACGTGACGGACGCCTGGTGAAGGCGCCAGAAAACATGTTCGGTGCATTATGCATGCACACTGCACGCACATAGTACAGTACTTAGTAGTCTGGCCAGGGAGAGTTCGCTCGCTATGGGACTCAAGTCGTCCTGCGTAGTATGCATGTATTTCTGCTAAATAGGAGTCCACGAAGCACGGACAGAAATTCGCAATTGTGGGTACCTATTTTACGCAACGCGCCTTGAATGCCATAGCGAACTTACTCTTACTGGCCAGACTATTATGATCATCGGTTCAAAGAGAGAATGAGTAGAAAAGACATTCAATCGTTCGTTCTAACGCCGTGCTCATATTAGTGACATAAGCTCGAAAAGCGAGCAGCTATGCCGCAAAAAAGCATGGACAGACAGGGCCTTTTTCGGCCATTCGTCCAACGTGTATGTCGCTAATCTGAACGTGTGGCTTAGGGCAGGAGCTGACCGGAAAAAATGGGACAATTCCATCACCAGGAAGAACAAAGTCGTGTACAACGAGTGGGCCCACGGAATATCCTGGCTCATCGGTCGTAGCTCGTGTATGCCTTTTGTTCTCATTGTCACAGTCCTTCTCTATCATAGGGTCCTGATAATGCATAGGGTATTATGGGGTAAACCCGGCCATGGGAAAATCCAACCACCTAAGTTCCAGGGCTGCATATCTCAATCAATAACCAATGGACCGAATGAGACAAATATGATATCAATCGATTCCTTGATCTCTCCTCTTCCAAATGAGCTTTTTGGTTGAGCTTTAGGTGGGCGGGTTTACACCTCATGGCCGGGTTTACCCCATAGTGACCCTTCTGGTTAGTACTTACGTGCTTTCCTTCTCCAGTTTTCGTACATTCTTCGCTGTGACCTTGATACTCTGATCGATCCTGCTGAGCAAATCCGAGACGGAGCCTTCCTCCGAGTAGCCGCTATCTTTCGCCCCCACCGCTGTTTTCTTCGCCCCACTCGAGGCGGCGCTCTGTTCGCTCAGTCGCCTATTCTTCCCCTCGTTTCGTTGCTGCTCCCCACTCGTGGTGCTCATGCCTGCACTGAAGCTCTGCGCAAGTGAAGAAGAATGATCAGTAGTCGCCTTTCTCAGTCCTACCACTCCTCCGCTGCTTGTACTGCTACTGCTAGTACTTGTCGTGGACTGGGAACTGGTAGTACTACCGCCGGCCGCACAACCACCGTAACCATTGGTAAGAGCTGCTGCAGAATATGAAGACAAAGCTGCTTCTGCGTCTTCTGGCAAAATAGACGACGGATCTTCAAGCACCGGAATCAGCAGAATTTCCTTCAGCAACAGACTGTCGTTAGACCAGAGCTTGTTCACGCGCTTGATATCTGTCACCTGAAACAGCAGTCGAAAGGAATCACAAAAAGGACCACAAAACACTCATTCCATTCACATTTGACAGGAAATGCGCTCAGCGTACGCTAGCACTAGTTAGATGGTAATTCAGATCACCTCTTCCATTATACTCAAGATAACAGGTGGTTTGAAGGAAAATGCGTTCAGCGTATGTACGTTAGCATTAGCTAGATGGTAATCAGGCCACCTCTTCCCTTACTCAATTAGAAAGGTGAAGCCGGGAAATCCAGCCAATGTACAACTGTACAGCCACCAGATAGTAAAGCATACAAGAATATTTTGACACCAAACATCCTTCGATCCTTTCCAACTAAAAAATTAGGTTGGGATGGCCCGACTTACCCCGCCCGGCCCGAATTACCCCACAGACACTACCCACATGAGAAGATGCAGATACGCTTACTGAGCTGCCGTATTTGAGTGCGAGGCCCTGGATTGTGTCATCTGGGGAGACCTGGTGCTTGATCACGGTGCAGGGCTTAACCACGCTACTGCTGCTACTGGATGGCGTCGTGCCGTATCGTCTCTGACGCCGAAATCCGCACAGGAACGTCGTCTCATCTTCCGCCATAGTAGATTTCCACTCAAAAGCAGGGGCCTTTTGGGCCCTCACGTCATCACGGGACTTTCGTTCACTGTTCTGCTGCTAACAGAAAGATGCAATCGCTTATCATCTCATTTTGTATACAGAACAAATAACTTCTTCACACCTGGATTACGATGATTCCTTGCTTGTTGTTTGTTTTGCAGCAAAATCGTAAAATAAATAGAGAAGACGCAAACGCAGCGAAGCGATACATACCTCTCGGCGGCTAAGTCCGCAAAGTTTAGTCATTCACTGGAACAGTCAGCACAGATGATCGCCGCCTGGGCAAAACGTACCTACATTCCTTTGGGATGTTCTGCCCTAAAAGAACAGAAACAGACAGAACTAATCAAAATCATCGACCTAAAGTAAATATCAGCAACTGTAATCACTCGATAAAAAATCGATATCCTTTTTCCCAATCACCACCGGCAAAAACAAGTTGTGGAAAATAGTTTACTGGTAGACAAACGACAAAACAAGCCAATAGCCCTGGTCCTACCTGTGGACTTCTGCGCCTACAGTACTATAGTACAAATTATAATTCTGGGACCCATGCATTATTTATCTCAGGATCTAGCCAACGTAGCTCAAAGCGGTTAAAAATCTCTCGATAACTTTAGCTCGCCTGGAAAATAAAAAAAACCGCATGCGTCTACGTGCCCTCTGTGTTGAGAAATCGCCAAATTCCTTAAGTACTAAAAATGTACACTTTTTTCGATTATTCAACATAAACGAACAATGCCGCCAAAACTTTTTCATCAAAGTAGCCTATCCTATGTAAAATTTGGCGTATATTTAAAAAATAGTATCGTTGATCCAAAAAATTTAACCCCTACCCAAAAATTGTCAAAAATATACAAATTTTGCAAGATTATATACTAGGGGTTAAATTTTTTTGAAACACCGATACTATTTTTGAAATCTACACCAAATTTTACATAGGATAGGCTACTTTTAATGAAAAAGTATTTGCGGCTTGTTCATTTATGCTGAATAATCGAAAAAAGTGTACCTTTTTAGTACATTTTTAGTACTTAAGGAAATCGGCGATTTCTCGACATAGAGGACACGTAGACGCATGCGGTTTTTTTTATTTTCCAGGCGAGCTAAAGTTATCGAGAGATTTTTAACCGCTTTGAGCTACGTTGGCTAGATCCTGAGATAAATAATGCATGGGTCCCAGAAATATAATTTGTACTATAAGTAGGTCCTGGTCTGGCATCTAAATAGAATTACGAATATTCTTGCTGCAGATAAACTCGCAATTCTACGTACATTATTTACGCCGGACCCGGACCAAGTACTGAAGGCGTAGCAGTCCACAGTTGAACTACAGTAGCACCAGACCCTATTGTCAGAACAAGTCCAAACTTGGAGAAAATTGTCAAACAAACAACAAACAGGCTGTATCGCCGCCTCAATAAAATTCACTCTGTCTTTCTTCGTGTCATTCGGAGAATTTTTCTCGGCACCCCAACTGTGCCGGATGACCACACCTCCACTGCCTCAAACTTGCCCTGCGATGCTACGAACTCTTGCCAAGACGGTACGCTGCCTCCGACGCCAAAATAGTAAAATTTGGACGCCAACCAGCTGCAACAATTTTTTTTTTTTAAAAACTCTGAACTCACATTAGCGACGTGCGCTGGGCGAACGCTTGATGCGTCAATGGCTAATGGCTCATTCACATTGGAAGGAAATGCGTTCGACGTACGGCCGACGCATCCATGGCTAATGGCTCATTCACATTAGAAGGAAACGCGCTCGGCGTACGCCCGGCCCATTCATGGCTGTCCATACATTCGCGTGTGCCGAGCCATGGACACGTTGAGCGTCCGGCCAGGCATGTCTCCGATGTGAACGAAAGGGCAGTATGTATGGCCAAGCTGGGCTATCTTCCTCCATATGTGGATGAGCCTTCCCCTTGACATATGGGGTTAATAAATCTTACATTTCCCCATCCTCCTTTAGTCTCGAGTCCAAGGCCGAGTGAAGACTGGCATAGGATTCAGTGGAGTAGATGGTCTCCGATGTCAGAATCACATCGAATTTCGAAGAGTTTTCCGCATTCGCGAACTCCTCCCAATCTCCAGATGTAAACGCAGCTCGTTTCGAACCATCAGGCAGGTTGAGCAGTAAGTTTGGTTCAGTGAAATGCTTGAGCACGGCTGCATTCTGAAACATTACAGAAAGAGAATGGGCTTCTCCAGGATCCGAACTCATCTTATTCGAAAACTGCAACGATCCTGCCTGATGTGCCGGCAAAGACAAAATGCACTAAAAGAAGACTTACAAAGTCGTGGAAGACAACGAATTCAGCGCCCTTCAGCAGTGCCAAAATACCGGGAAGCCCAGCTCCACAACCCAACTGAAACAATCGTAAAAAAATTCCGTGACTGCACGTGCACATATACGTATGTAGGTACATACAAACGTGGTTATGCTTGCACGACGGTTGTATCAAAATTATACAGGACCGATTTACCCCGGACCATCCCTGCTTTACCTCCAGCACCCGTTTCCCAGGAAAGTGCAGTTTTGACGCCTCAATATACTGGCACAGATCAATGGAGCATTCCCATACTTTGAGACCTCCTGTGAAAGAAAACCATCAACCGTACTGTGTAATAATGTCTCGTTTATAACCCCCGGGGGTTAGTAAAACGTTAGTGGCCGATCAGCAGAATGCAGAACAGCAAAATTCGTGAAACAAGCTGCAATTACAGTACCTTCGTACTTCCCTGGGACTAAATCCGAATGCTGAATTTTCTCCAGTAGTTCTGAGCATCCAGCTTGTTTCAGTCGCTCTTGCACAGTTTGACCAGTGTCATATTTCAGTGTCACAGAACCAACCTTGACGTTGCAAGAGGACACATCCAGCATGGAAGCTTCTCACATATGAATACACTGGCACAATACATAACCCAAAAAATTGAAAAAGTGGAACGGATAATGCAGGGAATTATCCCAAGGCCAGCATAAATCTAGTCATCCAACATCAGGAGAGAAGTTTTACTCGTACGCAGTATTCCAAAATTTTCAAAGAGCAATCCAATCTCGCTTTACATAGACGACTGATATTGAAGAAAAATGTAGCAAACTATCAAATCCACAAGTATTGCATGTCTAGACCCGAGATCAATAAATCCTTCTTTTCCAGAGCATCCAAGGAAAAAGGCAGCTGCAAATCTTTTTAGAGCCATGGATTCCATCCGACGAAAATGTGACTGAGATTATGCAAATTCCTGGCTTCTTCAATGAGGTAAGACACCTGAAACTTATCCTTTTAGAGACAACAGTTTCCAGTTCCAGTAGATGGGGTGCAGGCTTCACTCTTGAGCCACCCCACTCCAATACACTTTCAACTCCAATACACTTACAGTGAATGTGCCCAAAGTGTACACTGTACAGCCATTACCTACATACCTACAGCAGATACATATGTAGTATGTACTACATGACAGTTGCAGTATGTACTGTAGTAGAGCGAGTCTACATACACACATACCTGTCGTTCTGGAGTTAGGATGGTAGACTTGTCACTTTCTATTCCTCCCAGTTTCTCCCTCACTTTCTCCAAAGCCCGCTCCGCGTGTTTGTTACTGCTTGCGCTAGATGTCGCTGCAAAACCAACCACCTTTAGATTATTTGCGAAATCCAGCAGCCATCAGCCACTGACCTAATATGTAAGTTATCCCTAAGGGAGATTCATAAAGTACGTCACACAAAATAGGGGGTTCAATGGGGTCCGGACGAATGAAACGTTAGCGTGACAATGTGTCACTACATAAGCACACTGGGGGGGGGGGGGGGGTAGTGGGCCAAATAAAGCGTGACGAAAGGGGGGGGGGGGGGGGGGTGGCGACGGATGAATTCTTGCGTGACGTAAGGGTACTGTGGGGTAAATCCGGACACGGGGGTAAGCCCCGACACCTAGCATAATATATAACTCAGCAGCCATACGACCGATTGAGACAAGTGTATTCTACCAATCGATTCCTTGAACTCTCCTCTTTCACATGAGCTACGTACCATGCTCATCATATGCTGAAGCGGGGCAAATTCAGAAAAAGCTTAGGTGTCCGGGTTTACCCCACAGTACCCTACTTTATGAAGCAACCCTTACTCGCCGGCGTCGATCCCCCTCCGCTTTTCCTTTTCCTTCCACCAGCAGCACCGTCTTTCGTAGTGGTGGTGCCGGGTTGTGCTCTCTCCTTTTTTGCGTCCGTGAGTTCCCAGAGGGCGAGCGGGTCATGAAGGAGGACGGAGATAATGGTGAGGAACACGTGCTTGTGGCGGCGCAGCAGCCGCAGCGTGCTCTCGGCCACGTGCCGGAACTCGCCCTCCACGCCGCACACGCCCATTCCGTCCACCGTGTCCCGGGTGAGCCGGAAGGGTACCAGCTCCGGCACCGACAGATTCCGACCTTGCTCGAACGCGATGCCTGAAAAAAAGGCGAGTAAAAAATATGTACTAACGCACTGCAGGTGCGTATGTTACGTACTGCATGCAGATGCAGATGAGTATGGCAAGAGACTATTACCAAAGTCGATGTGAACCAACTCCGCCGTCGTCTTATCGATCAGGATGTTGGAAACATGGCGATCACCCAGACCCATCATGTGACCAACTGCAAAATAGACCAACAATTTTATAATAAAACAATACAGTGGGTGCGCTTCAGACGTGAACTCCGAATTCGCATGCATGCTTCAACATGTAAAATCTCCGAGTTCGCACCGAACTCGCTCAGTTTTTCCAAACGTGCGTGTGAACAACCGAGTTTGTAATTCGAAAACGTGTGAGTAGTTGACATTCGTTTCGGTTCAAAACGAAGTCTTTCCAAACTCGGAGCGAACTCGCTCGGAGCAAACTCGGAGCACGTCTGAAGCGCACCAGTGAGCCAACGAGGCAATCTCTAGCACGCCAGAAGCTCTAACGTTAAGCAGGGCAGGGCACTGGGGCGCTACACACGTGCTCCGAGAAAGCTCCGAGCGAATTCAGACCGAGTTCGGATCGGAGTGACTTCGTTTTGTGAAAAAAAACGTCAACTGCTCACGCCTCACGCGTTTCCAAATTACAAACTCGGCTGTTCACACGCACGTACCGAAAAAGACATTTTGCATGTTGAAGCATAGTCAGCGCTCCGAATTGGGAGCGAATTATTCGGAGTTCACGTGTGCAGCGCCCCACTGCCTACCTAGCGAAGAGCACTACCTATTTCAGCTGCCTTCTCCGTACGTACAGCTTACCCATGGAGTAGACGGCCACGCTGTGAGTGTAGGCCTTTCTTCTGGCGAACCACTCGCTCGGGTCGGGATAATTCTCGAGGAAGAAATGACGAAACACCGGCTTCGTCTCTTGGAATCCGCGCAGCGAGCACTCAGCCATTCGACTCAGGTCTAAGACACCCAAGCCACCCCGCTTTCGGGACTCAAGTTGCGCCTTAGTGTAGAGGTTCCTGCACTTTGTCCTGATTGGGTCCAAAGGCACATCGTACAGAGCGTGAGCAACGTTGAGGTAACGTTCTGAAAGAGAAAAACTACTCTACGTCATTAGGATCAAGCAAGATTATCAGTTGTTTGAGTTGTCGCCACTTTCGGGAGTTTGAGGGAGTTCCTTATAAAGGACGGTACTGCGTACAGTACGTACGCTGTACATATCAGTACATACAAAGGCTACCTTCCAGGACAATTGCGCCCACTGCACATGTACGTACGTACGTACAAACGTAAATACATTCGATGGAACGTACGTACGTAGCTACAAACTAATACGCAGTACGTGCGTAAGTAGGTGATTACGTAGGTACGTGTACGTACAAATGTGCATTGCGTTACGTACGTAGCGGTTCGGTTCCGTCGCACCACTCGATGACACCCGCTTCGCTTCCTAGCGGCACAACTCCGTACGTCCGCAACACGGCTGGCTGCTTCTCCTTTCTCATCAACTCGTTCGCCACAGAGAATACTTGCTGCATCACTGCATCCAACCGCATGTCGTCAAATCCCTGCAAAGTTATATAGTATTCTACAGTACATACACAATACATGAGGATGTGAATGTAGCATAGCTAGTACAAACGTAGGTGTGTACAGCTACAGCTATACCTACCTTGATTAGTTGTTTTCTCTTGATCCCATCTGAACAGGTATATTCCACAACTCGAGGCAGATTCACTCCATCGCCTAAGAAGAACTTGTCCCCAAAATTGGATACCGTCATCACCGCGTCGTACCTGGTCGATTTGTCGATCTCAAAACAACAATATCATACGCTTGGCTCGTAGGGTACTGTGGGGTAATCCCGAGCTGCGGGCATGGGAAAAACCGGCCACCTACGTTTCGGGGCTGCATATCTCATCAAACAACGGACCGATGGAGCTAAATGTTATGTCAATCGATCCTTGAACTCTCCTCTTTCAAATGAGTTATTTGGTTCATCATTTGCTGAAACAGCAACTTCAAAGGAGCTTAGGTGGCCGGGTTTACGCCACAGTACCCAACGCTACTACTGTACGTACGCAATAAACGACCCACTCACAGGAACGTTAACAGCCGCGGGCGGACACCGTCCTTTGTCGAATTTCGCCAGCCTGAATCCATCCGCCGGCGGCCCCTTAACCCCTTCGGCGCCGCCCCCGTACTCTTCGTACAGTTCGCAGAATTTGCGATAGTTGTCGCCGCTGAACTTCCACTCTTTGCTGTTCCGCAGGCCGCTCTGCACCACCGCTTTCAGCACGCGACGATCCAACAGCGCCATCTCTTCGTATGCGTCGGCCAGTCGCTGCAAGTCGCGAAACACCGAAGCGCGACTGCTGCTGTTGATCAGCCGTTTCAGGATGTGTTGCGCACCCGCTACGCGCGATGAGGAAACAGCCTACAGAGAAGCAAGCATGCATACATACACATGAATGAACTACGTAGTATATTCCGAGGGGGAAGGAAAAACTGATGTTCGCGCTTCTGGGGTAACTTGGACAGCAAACGCTGCCTGTATGCCAACCAAACCCATACACTCAAGGCATTCTGTTGTCAAAAGAGCACATCAGCGAAACTTCAGTTTAGACTCCGTCCTAATTTTGTGAACAATGGGGAAGACCAAATAATTCCTTGCAATTGATGCCCTAATTATTCATTTCCTCGCAATGCTCTTATAGCTCTTAGTTACCTACGTACATCATTTCCACTTCCTTTGCAAACGGAATAGACGGTGTAGAAAGCGTGATAGGGATGGTCCGTGCAGACGTGTTCCACCAGCTTCTGCAACGGTTGACTGTGCTGCTCCTTGCGATCCGAACTGAGGCGCGACGTCAGCTGAGGAAAGACCAGCAGCCACTTGTGCGACGGCACCGCTTCCGCGTCTCTCTACACAATTCGTTTTTAACTCCTCCCGGAATTCAAAGTCTCCGTTGCCAACTGGTTGTGCAACCATTGACAACCGACATATGGAGAAGTTGAGCAAGTGTTGACAACCAAAATATAGCAGTTGTGCAACCGTTGACAACCGTCGCCATGGTTACGCACTTTTCATATGTTGGTTGTCAACGGTTGTGCAAACTGCTGCATGTTGCTTGTCAACGGTTGCACAACTCCTCCATATGTCGGTTGTCAACGGTTGCACAACCAGTTGGCAACGGAGACTGTGAATCCCGGGATGTCAATATATTGCTTTGTCCAGCAATACCCCACAGTGCCCCCAATCACTGGTTCCTTCACGAGATGTAGGGTACTACGGGGTAAACCCGACCACCAAAGCTTTCTTTTATCAGCTGGCCGGATTTTCCCATGGCCGGGTTTACCCACAGTACCTTATACACACCAACCTCGATCATTTGGTTCAGCTTCACATCTCGAATATTGTCGCACCAGACGGACACGAAGCGGTAGACCAGCAGGTCGTGATCATCGCTGGCGCTTAGACAGTTGAGAATGAGTCGGCTGGCTTGCTCCAGCCAATGCGCTTTCGCACTTCTCAGCTCCTTCACTTCCTTCTCCGTATGCGTCACGTGAGAACGAAGCACGCCCAGATACATTCGCCTGCACAATCAAATCGTAGAATGAGCATGCGCTGCGCATGTCCGTCATCAAGCAATCTATACGTACCTATTATCAAAAGTCAGCGCACAGAAACGCTACACGTGCGACGTGCACAAGGGTCAGTGCACATATTGTAAAGTTTGGTTTATAGCCCGATATAGAATATAGCCCGAGCAGATTGGTCGACTTTGAATTTTGTATAACCCGATATTCACGCATCAAATGCTTCAAAAAGCTGTTCAACGCAGAAATAAGCAAGTTTGGTATATATGTGTCCCGATATTTTGTATAACCAGACGTGGGCCTGGGGGTGAGGGGGGTATGTTGAACGCACCCCCACCCCTACCTCTCCATACCCCCACCTGTACCCCCAGGGAAAATGAAAAGCAACATACCCCCGCGTACCTCCAGAAAAAAAACAGCAAAACATATCCCCACGCGTAACCCCAAACTTGGATTCAGCAGTTTGTCTGCCAGGACACGTACCGCCACCCTTTTTTTCCTCTGACATAAATCCATGCTCAGACTTTTTACACACTCCACACAGTGCATGCATTCTCAAAAATTGTTGTTTGTAGTTGCAAAATGCAGTGAATAATAGTTTTATATAATGATTGATCCCTATCATTCTAGACAAGTTGCGATTTCTTCTCTATTTCTAAGTTGTGATTTCTTCTATTTATTACACCCTGAGTGTAAACACTGTGAGGGGTGCCGTCTTAGTGTAAACACTGTGAGTGAGGGGTGCCGTGTGATTACTGCAAAGACACCCTACTCACTCTTATCAACCCACCGCTGTTACAACATGCACAACAGTAGTAAGACTGCTGCACTGCATGCAAAAAATATTGCTCATTAATTTTTTTCTGGGGGTACGCATAGACTGTGTGGGGTTATGTAGCACATCATTTACAGTTGGGGGTACGTAAATATGCTGGGGGTACGTGAGGTTTTTTTCTTGGGGGTACGTAAAAAATCTGGGGGTACGCGACCAAAAAAAATTTTTCTTGGTGGGGGTACGCAACACCCCCCACTTTTGACCTCCTGCATACCCCCACCCTCAAAACCGTGTCCACGTCTGTAGAACCCGATATCGAATGAATATACCCCGAGCAAATTGGTCGACTTTGTTTGTATAAGCCGATTGAGTAATACACCAAACTTTACAGTACATACTGTGCTTCAGAAGAAGTTGAATGGCCGGTGAGTCGACCCTCCTCCTGCCACTGCTCCGCTCTTGAAGTCAACTCCTCTTCTCGCTCCGTCGTAAAATACTCCGCCAGCTGTCTGTACCTGTCATCTGGAAGCAATAGTTGCACACGCATTCCCTCAGCAGAAAACTCTCTATCACTTCACAGATATACGCCATAATTTGCCTCAGGTTTCGGCGCTTCTTACAGGAAAAGTTCGCGATCTGATACAGTACGTCACCACGGACTTTCCGCGCCCTTTCAGCATTGTCGTCGTTTGGTCTATCCACAAGTTTCCGAGCCTATTGACAAAAAAAGCATAGTGAGGACACACGAAGTGGGTCATACTGGTACAAACACGAACGTAAACTGTGTTTATGACATGGGCATATAATGCACAAATGTACAATGTAGGTAGGCCTACCTTATGAAACAATTCGTTACTGTCACGCGAATCCAGTTCAGACCCGTACTGACCCAGCAGTAGCAACTGTTGTGCCAAAACTCGGCTTACGTAATCCTGGTGCTCTGCTTTTCCAACCTAAAACTATGCATGGAGTTGTACCTTCACTACTGTATCAAGAACGCCTCTACATAAGTTTATAGGTACGTACGTACGTACGTACTACGCAGGTACATTATCTGAAAGGTGTGACTTCATTCCTCCTACACGTACTTCTACATTCTACATGCCTCTCACTTCCTACCATGGGAGTAAGTTTATCGATGGACTCCCTCAATCTGTGTTGAGCAAGAGAGCGCTCTCCTTGCGCCCAAAACGACTTCGCCTCCTCGAGTACCAGCTCTTGCATCACAAACGAAGGCAGCTTCACAGCGCCGCCTCGCTCCTCCTCCGCCACGTCACGCTGCCAATCGTTCAGAAGCAAGAGCGCGCGCTGAAACACCATGTCGAATAAGACGTACTCACAATAAGACGTAAGGAATAATGCCACTTTCAGATAAGTAGGCCTACGTACCGTATTTTTGGGTGTTACAAAAATCGAGAGGTCTGATGGGGGTCATACATCTGGGGGGGGGGGACATACACTGGGGGGGGGGGGGAATATACATGGGACAAAATTTATGTTTTTGAGAGCTGTGTAGAGGCATGTTTTTGAGGTCAAAGTAACTCGTGTTTTAGGGCATAATCGCGGTCAAAACAGGGTTATTCTAGTATAAGACATGCTCAGCTAAGCTTATAGGCATGGTAGCATGTTGTAGGAGTAGCTATAGCTAGCTTATGACCAGCTTACATAGGTAGGTTAGGTACCTTCCAGTACATGGGGGGTTATACACCAGGGGGGATATACAGGGTGATTTTTTTCTCCTTTACGATTTTGATTGCCACTTTTACAGGTTGCCCTGCACCGATTTTGCTCAAATTTTGCTCACCATATTCCCGAGCGTGTACCATTGACTTGGTAAAAATTTCGAGTTAAAATGCTCTACTGGTAGTGAGAATATCACCTTCCTTTCAAAATTGCAAGTTCGAGCTTTTTCTACCCACTTTTTGCTGCTAATTGATTGAAAGACTCTTTGTGGAGCCCAACGGCTCTTTTCTAAGAGCAACATAGTTTCAGCAAGATGAAACCTAATCCCTAAACAGCCAAAAAACGTTGATAGGGTTGGTGGCATTGCTTGGAGATTCTTTCATTTCTCATCAGTGCTGCTCACGCCTCATCAGTGCTGCATCCTCAGCTGATGAGCCATAATCACTAATTTGATGACTCTCGCATTCTTTCTGGGGTTGTAGAGAAGAAAAAAAAGATGCAGACAATTCAAAGTCGCTTACCATTCGAAAAAATACAGCAGTATTGCCATTTGCCACGTTTTCCAAAATGTTGACGGAAGAATTGTTGCAGTAGTCAAAAATTATGGAAAGAATGTTGGAAATTGTGAACTCATCTTCTCTGCTGTATATCTCACTACCAGTGGCAGTATTTTAACTCGAAATTTTTATCAAACAAATGGCAAACGCTCGGGAATATGTGGGCAAAATTTGAGCGAAATTGGTTCAGGGTAACCTGTTGAAATTGACAGTCAAAATCGTAAAGGAGAAAAAAATCACCCTGTACATAGGACAAAATTTATGTTTTGCCAATGGGGGGTTATACACTGGGGGGGATATACTCAGGGGGGGGGGGGGGATATACACCCAAAAATACGGTACGTACTTTCAGTTGCCGCTTTCGTACACCCATGGACCCGCGATGAACGTTTTCGGGTGTACGTACGTACGTCGCGTCGCAGCTTATCTGAATGTGCCACACGTCAACAGATACTGTACAGCTTCGTGCATAACCCAAGATGAGTGTCCTTATAATATTCCCAAACAACCCCACACCTGTGTCATTCCGCCAGAGCGATATCGCTGAGCCTGTCGAGATATCAGAGCTCTGAGCGACATCATAGTCGCTTTCTTTTCCGTTGGTCTTAGTCCCTGTCTGGCCATCACTGCTCTCATGAATCCAAGAACGCACTCCGCTTTCTCCCCAGCTTCTTGCTCACAAACGGCAGCGTGCATAGAGTCGATATTATTGCAGAATGCGCTGACGCTACAAGAAATTGTGCAGTACGTATGAACAAACGTGTGCACGTACACACACCGCTGAAAGAAAGGTTGTACTGTAGTGTCATTATTACTTGTTGTCGTTTGCCGAGGTTACGAAAAGATCCAAGCATTGATCCAGCTGCATCAAGATTGATAGGCGTGGAAGAAAAGAGGAAGAATTCATCAAGGTGGAATAGGCTGTGTCTTGTACAGTTGTCAGCCTAAAAGTTACAATAGTAATATATATATTTTTGACAATACTGTACTGCATGCCACGTAACACCCTTTAACCTCTAACACGTGTACATTTCCACCGACCCTGTAGTACATCGTTCCAAGCCAAACATGGAGTTGTCTTTGCGCCATTGCCCGCGCTGCGCAATTTACATGTGTATTCCCACAGAAGAGGATTAGAAAAATTCGTGAATGAGTTCACTTTTCCAGCACGGGGCAAGACCAAAACGCAGCTCTCGCTGGACAAACCATTCATAAGCATATATCCCAACATACAGTACACACCTCAGTTTGTCCAGTCTGTGCCTCAGTCCGTCCAACGACTCCATCTGGCTCAATCCAGCCAGCAGTCCATGCACATCCCTCTGGAATCCCAATCCTTGCATCTTC
>JASAMW010005490.1:0-23637 GCA_030247985.1 Epsilonema sp. ZAB3_2 | reverse complement strand
GATCAGTCAGTACACGTGTGCACGTACAACAACGTACCTACAGTGTATGTACGTACGTATGTTTGTAGTCATTCCTGCTGTTGTTTTCCAGGAGGGTGCCGAGTGGTTGCGTCGTTTTTCCATCCAAGTGACTGATTCTCATTTGTCAGTTCAGAAGGAAGTATTTCGACAGTTGTCGCTGAGCTTGGCTAGCCATTCTTCAGGTAGGATACGAAAGGTAGTCCATTTCCGTGCGTGATTATCCACTGCGTGATTATTCAGTGCGTGATTGTTAACCTTCGACCCATCAATGAATTAGATCAGTTGTAGCAGCATTTCACTGCGAGAGTTGCACAGAGTGGTATTTTTAATTACAAATTTTGATCAAAAAATGCAAACAATGTATTTTTGAACGCGATTGTGTCTTGTGTTGACTCCTAGGCTAGGTTTAGGTTAGGCTTAGGCTGAGGTTTAGGCTAGGCTTAGGCTAGATTGCACACATAGGCTAGGCTTAGACTAGCCTAAGCCTTTGCCTAAGCCTAAGCCTAGCATAGGAGTGAACACAAGAAGATTCCTGCAATAACCAGTCGCATGCAAAAATGCTCTGTTTGCATTTTTTGATTAAAATTTATCATTAAAAATACCACTCTTGTGCAACTCTTGCAGCGAAATGCAGCTGCAACTGATCTAATTCACTGATGGGTCGAAGGTTAATAGATCACGCACTGAATAATTACGCACTCGAATAGTCACGCACTGGATAATCACGCACGAAATGGACTACCTGGATAAGAATACGTGTGGTTAGGCAGGCAATTAGTTTTAATCTGACCAGTAAGAGTTCGCTTATGTTATGGCATTCTAGGCGCGTTGCGTAAAATAGACTCACAAATGCGGATTTCTGTCCTTGCTTCGTGTTTTCCTATTTAGCAGAAGTACATGTAATGTATGTACACAGGACGACTTGAGTCCCATAGCGAACTCTCTCGCTGGCCAGACCATAGACAGATGAATAGGTTTTGACTCGCTAAACGTACAATATTTAGTTATTTCCAAATTGTACATTATGCCGTGCGCAACTTGTCACAGACTTGGAAGATGCCGATGTAGTGAAGGCAATAGTGAATCGGGTGGCCCATTGTGCCCTGTTTCGTTATCAACACGCTGCGTCTCGCGCGCTCACGCTGCGACTGTTGGAACAGTTGGCCAATGCACAGCCGGAACGCGCCCTGTCCACCCTCTGCCGTCTTCTCACCCACCTCTTTCAACCGTTCAACCAGAACATATCGTAAGAGAGCTTTACACATAGGGTGACATGGGGTAAAGGCGGATATCAAGCTGCTTAGCTTCGCTATCTCTCAAACTTGTGATCAAAGCGAAACTCAGTTTTACAGAGCCGATCAACTTGAATTGGCGGAAAAGTAGCCGGGTCGATGTGAGAAAAGTTTGATCTCCGTCTTTACCTCATCGCCCACAGTATCATATTCCAGCGTTTCATTTGATCTGTGGTACTGTGGCGAGGGTGTTATGATGGCGTTTTTTGTTGTTGCTTTGGTTTCTTTGGGGTAATTTTGAGAATGAATATGAAACTGACTGATTACTCCCTGTTTTTTTCAGGCCAAAAACGAGCAAAACAGCGAGCGGGGGTCTGAAATGGCTTTGCCTTCTGATTTCTGTGAAGGAGAGAAACTTACTGCTCAAATGCTGCCGGGAAACACAGGAGTCTGTAGTGTGTAGCAGTTTGCATTTTGTCGTGTCGAACTTGTGCACGAATAAGTTGCAACACAACACTACTGTTTTAGCGCTTATTTTGGTTGCACGTTCGCTTGTATTCATCAAAGATTTTATGTGGTAGGCCTATCTATTTTTGTGTGTTATAGATGGAGGCATTGTCTGTCCTGCTGTTTGTGGCAATGGCTGATAGCAGTAAGAAACAGTTGAGCAAGATGGAGCGTTTGCTGTTTCCTGTTTGGAGCGAGGTTCTGGTTATTTTCCTCACTGCAACTTACAACTGCACACGCATAAATGAGAAAAGACATGGCCAATATTCTGATCTCAACGCTACAGTATGTACAGAGTGTACCATAATAAACTCACCGGATGTTTGTGCCTCTCATTCATCAGCGGAGCGTTCCATTTCAGTACGCTCTTTTGTAGTTTGTTGCTAAGGCTTCAAAGTTTATGCAGGTAAAATTTCAGCCATGTAGTCCTTCTATCAAGGAAGTTACGAAAGCTCAAACTTTTGGACACAAAAATTCACGTTTTTTCACTATGGGGCTAAACCCGGGTTTTAAGACCGAAGTTAGCACTCCACGGATGAGTTTCTTCAATTTTCTTCACAATGGCGCAGTACATTTGGTTCTGCCGCGTCTTTCATGGGATATTGAACAGGATTTGAAGATGTATTTGCTTTTGGATGGTAGAATATGCTCTATATTGTGGTAAAATATAAGGCAAATCCTCGATTTCTGAGGTCAGCCTTTCTGAGTTGTTTTGAGCCACTTCCTACTGCCTAGAAAGTTGAAATTTTGCATGCATAAACCTTGAAGCCTTGGCTACTAGGGTTGGGGGGGTTGGGGGGGTGGTTTGTTGTGGTTTGGTATTGCAAAAGACCGCTTTTGAAAATGACACCCCACTGTGGAAATAGAGACACAAACAGCCGGTGAGTTTATTATGGGGCACCCTGTATGTAGACTTATGCTGCTACCTTTCAGAACGCGGACGTTTGCTGCCAAGTTGCTGATTTGCTGAAGAAACGGTCAAGCGCCTCATCTGCACCGAAACATTTGATTCTGCTGGTGTTTTTGCTGGATTTTGGACAGAAGAAACAGGAAAAGGAAGCAGACACAATGGCATGGCTCCCAAATTTGCGCCAGGAGGCACTACAACTGTACATTGAGTACGCTCTGAATGGGAAAACATCAGCCTCTCGACATACCCTGGTAAAACTCCATCTTCCGGTTTGTATGTATGCATAAGAAGATCGTGAAATGATAGTGTAGGTAGTTGGTCCGCTTAAAGAGTTATATAGTCGCGCTAGACTTTGTTTCGTAAACTACATGGGCGTGTCCATGCAATTCGTTATTTCCGTAACTGGTAAAAGGAACCGCGACTTCGGATATCTCCACATTTTCTCAGTTGAGCAACTGTTGTGTACTTATTAGCATTTGTTTATTTATGGTGTATTGTTTTCTTATGTTGTAGATATGTTGTCGTCCGCTGTTTGCTCAGCTGAATTCTGAACAGTTCGAGAGTTGCCTATTTCCGGCTATCCATAAGGCTCTGCTCAGGAGTCCCGAACTTTCCATGCAAAGTATGTACACGCACAGTCACTGGTCTAACGTATGTGCACGTGCAGTAATACGCATTTACACCAATAGTCTGGCCACGGACCGTTGTTCGCCATGGAAATTAGCTCGTGCTACCCGGGTTGCCTGTACTCCTTCAGAATAGAAGTACGTTAAGCATGGACGGAAATTCGCATGTTTTTCTGTTACGCAAAGCGACTTGAGATCCATGACGAACTCTTAGTGGCCAGACCTGCGTACTGTTGTTTACTATCCCAGACCTGCTGCTTTTAGGCCTTGCTCTGCTACTAGAACACGTGTGCATTGACGTCAGCCAGTATGCCTTGCGTATCTTGCAACGGATTGCTCGTACGTACGTACACCACCATCGATCCCTATTCGATGGGTAGGGGTCGTCTGCTTTGGAATGCGGAAGTTAGCTTTTTGCTTGATGTTTTAGCGCAGTTGTATTCTTCGCAGTCTACAGAGTCTATGTTGACCTTAGCCGTGGATTGCGTGACTGCATTGGCCAGCAAGTCCAAAGACGCTGCCGTCATAGAGGCAATGCTGAAAAATCTATTTGATCTACTCAAAGGTAGGTGGTGAGTACATGTTGTACACTACATTATATGCGTTGCACATGCTAGCATCTTATTTTTTGACGACCTTACCGTTACACATTATTGGGGAACTATGCCTGTTTAGGTTCTGAGGGTAAGCTGACAGTGTACACCAGTCGCATAGGGGTATTGCGTGGCATACGTGCACTGACTCAGCACAATCTTGAAGAGGAACAGGCAGCAACGGCACTGGCTCATTCTGCCATCCAAGGCCTGGCTGACTTCTTGAAAGACGAAGGTACATACTCGTGCATGGTAGGATACTGTGGGGTTAATCCCCCGGCGGTCGTTTTATTGGAGGGGCAAACCCGGCCACTTATGTGGAAGGAACGGATTTCGCGCTAGGTGGCCAGGTTTACCCCACAGTACCCTTGGTAGGACATGGTGTGCGGTGTATGTGTGTTTTGTAGCTCACGAAGGTGTGATTGTGGTGGCGTTGAAATGTTTGACTGATTGGAGTCGAAAACTGAAAGGCGCACCTCCTTCCTGTCTACTTGCAACGCTACAGGTTCAAAATAGTCTCTGGTACGTAGAGTTGACGAGATTGAGTGTTGTGGGTTGTGTTTGCTTCAGGATGGCATTGCTACCAAGAGAGCAGCCGCGTCTACCCTACGATTTGAGTATCTTTTCACTGCCAACTGCGCGCTAAATGGTGAGAGAGAGAAAGAGCAGCTCTAAGCTCTTTGTCTTTTAGTACAGAAGTGAACCGACTGTAGTTATAACCACCAACCATGTTTGTATTCTTAGCCGAGTCGCTTGGATCTTTGAATGTGTCGTTGCTGACTAGTGTGCTGGACTCCTCGGCTTCTTCCTTCAATGTAGATTCAGCTGCTGCCGGTCTTCTGCTGGTGAAAATCAAAGGTACTTACCGTATTTACCTGTGCACCACACCACGCCTGCGTCGTATTTACCACGCCTAGTGCATAGCCCCATATAGGACCTCTCGATTATATAACCCAACCCCATGGGGCTAAGCACCGGTAAATACGGTACTGTAAGTGCGCACACGCATTGGGGATAATTACACTGGTACCGCGGGTGGGTACATATTTGTTGTATTCCGGTGCTACAACTTCGTTAGCACCAAGAATTATTGGTACTTATGTGTGTACTTTCGCTTCTGTGGCTTTCTTGTAGAGCAGTCTAGTCTGCGCCCTCTATGGTCTGCTGTTGAAAAGTCGATGTTGACGAGCAGAAAATTTCTACTTTCTCTGAATGACTCTGGTAAGCTTAGTACTTATATGACACTATCATGCGTTCCCTCTTAAAGTGCGACTGTCATGCGGTCATTACTTGCCAACATACTATACATGCTAATGCAGGCATGTGTTTGGTGTCGGAGTTGCTTACGATGCTTCTACAATTGGAATTGAACTCTTCACCTTCCGGAGCTGAACATGCTCTACGTGTGAACCAACTGTGCACAGCTCTTTTGATGTCGCTTCTGTGGCCCAGTTACAGCGTACGCCGCGCCTCAGAGGAACATGTCCATCAGCTGCTGTCTTTTCTCAACAAGCCCGCTGTCTTCTCTGAAGCTCTGACCGCCGCACTGCAACGCGCGTTAGAGGGCGAGGATAACTGGCTTGTACAGGTGAGGAAAAATTATGTGCATTTAGTTTTTACTCATCCTGAAAATCATGGGCTCAGAAGAGGAAGCGGTTGAGTTCTAACTTTCCGCCGATGCGTCCGTACATGATGGTTTTTGGTGGTCCGAATTACCCCGCCGCACTCACTATTATCGTATGTACTCTTAGTCCTTTGCAACAACGTACGTATGAGCAGTATGCGCGTAATTCTGGACAGTGGGTAAATTGGTCTTCCCAGAGCTCATCTTTGTACGAGCTCAACCAGTCTTCAATCTGAGACGATGATTTTTAGAATTGGTTTAGTGATTTCGCATGCCGAGATGAACACCACTTTCATAACACCATCTTCTTTTGGGCCATATAATATGTACTTGTACTTTTCTGCCTCGCAGGTGTGGACTGAAATGCGAAGGAAATCGCGGTCAACTGGTGACGTTGATGCTTCAAGCAAGAATGCGCAAGACAAGAGGGAAGAGGAGGAGGAAGAAGGGAGGTTGCTGGCCGGACTGATACAGAGACTGCTGACGCGTCTCGCTGTTTGGACTTCGTCGCGCTGTGACAAGGCCGCGGCGGCGCGTTTGACTGTGCAAATGTTCTACCCCACGCATCATCCAACCGTCAATAGTAAGGCAGTAAAATGTGGAGAGGAGAGACAGAGAAACCCGAGAAAACAAAAGTCCAGCACTGGGACGCTAAATTTCAGCTTTGCGCATTCTTTTGTACTAAGCAAAGTGCGCAGAATGAAAAAAGGGCGCTTTGTTTTAAAGTGCGCTACGCGGGATCGAATACCGTTTTGCATTTATGGATGCTTTTTGAAAAATGAACCCCTCTATCCGCATTTTGTTTTCATGGACCTCGTACCGAGACGAAAGCTATCGTGTCAGAAGTGTAGTTCGGTTGTGTATCATATCATTGTATTATGCAGAGATCGGAGGCTGCTGGCTATGGGCGACTGTTATGAGGCATTTGGGCGTGATTCCCGGGCCACAATTTGTCGATAGTCACTGGACGGCGCTTGTGAACATTGTGCACAGCTGTCAATCAACTATGGTACGGTACGTTTACGTGTACCCGTGCATGTATTGTATGCATACGAGATGCCACAATTTCTGCCTGTACGATACCGGTTGTTGTGTATTAGGTTGTTGAGAAGCTGGTTGGTGGACTGGCTGAGATGGGCTCGAGAGATGCGCTGCGAACACTCGTATGCGAAGAACTGCTGCCCAAAATTTGCTTGAGTGAGATCAAGGGCCTGACTGCCGAGGAAATTGGAATCGCCGTTACGCCGGAAGGCAGTCTCTTTGACAACAGCGTCATCGAAAAGTAAGGGCACAAATTGGACACCTTTGCTCATGAAGTGTAGGCGGGGTTGTGAAGAGTAGGCGTCTTGACAATGGGAAGAATGTATGACCCAGAGACCCTGAATTTAGCCATCGTCCATCTTTGCTTTACACTACACGTCATGCTAGGTATCTACAGTACGTACTGTATGCCCCTGTTGTTGCAGATATGCAGATGAGAACGAGGGTCGTATGGTGAACGTGAAGAGGGAGAGCAAAGCGTACAGCTACAAGGAGCAGAAGATGGAGATGGAGCTTAGGCGAGAGATGCTGGAGCAGCGCAAGAAACAGGGAATCCTGAATCCTAAACAGATGCAAGCCAAAGCTGAACAGCTGCAACTGGAAGCTCAAATCAGAAACAGAGTTCTACAGGTGCGTGTAGTGTAGTCTGTGATCGATTGCTAAACTTATTTAGGGAGTAATTAGCAATTTTCGGTGGTAGGGGAAAGTGGGCCAGGTGGGGGAAGTAGGCACCTAAGCATTTTGCGCGTTTTGTGAGCCTGTTTCACCACGTTTTCGAGTTGCGGTCATCATGGAGTTATGGCAAATTGAAGTTGGGTAGCCCATTTTACCCCGTGGCCCACTTTTCCCAAGACTGCCCTACATTCGAAACCTCCGCATCTGGATGCTGCGATTTTTGCGGTGTTGCAGTTCTTGTTTGCTTTTTTGTGCAGTTATGCGCGCCGGCGCAGCGTAGTTTGCGTCTGACGCGGGCGGCGATGGAAGGAGCGGGGGAGGACGCCGTCTGTCTCCTACCCGTCGTCTTCCAGCAGATCCTGCTTCCCTTGGCTTCCTGCCAACTGATGACGTCATTCGTGGCCGACTGCTGGCTCGCACTGTCCCCCACCGTCTTCCGAGCGCCGCACACGGCTTTAGGTGAGGTACATAGTTTGACACACTGCGGAAACGGTTTTTGGGTGTGATGTCAGAATAATGGATCGAAAGATAAAGCGTCCTACGTTGTAATGTCGGTCCCCACGCGCCGAAAAAGAAAGACGGGATCTGTCTGCGCATGCTTTGTGGCGTTTCATTGCGAAGAATCGTTACTCCCTTCCCAAGTTTTGGACGGACGCGCAGCGTGTCTCTTTCTTTCCCGCGTTGGGACCGAAGCATGACTCATTATACTGGAGTGTAGATCGCATGCATGAGGTGTGTTTTCGTTGTCAGGCGAGTCAGTGGCTAACTGCACTCTTCGTCTGTTGGGGGCTGAGAGCGGAATTGCGGAATCGTGGAGACAGGAGCCTCTCGCTGCTCAAGCCAGTCGATGTGTCACCCTGCTTGCAGGTATCATCAGTACGTACACATATTTTGTATGAGCACGTACTGTACAAACAAGCATATGTGTACATACAGTACATGCGTGTGCATTTGCATCTTGTGTAGTTACGTAGTACGCATATCGCACATAAGTAAATTTTACTACTGAAGAAACGCTGCTCCTTCTTCCTGTGTGGCTGGGTTACCCCTCCAAGAAACTACTTGTTTGTCCCGGCCACAACAGTATCCTGTGTATGTAGGTACTGAGCACCTGCGTTTCATACTGTAGGATTGAGTTGGAATGATTCGGATGCGGATGTGCGCTGTTTCATCTACTGCTTCCCGCTGTTACAGTCAGTACTTACGCAACAACGTCGGTTGTTTTCGTTGGAAGAGGCAGACAAATTGGCCAATCTCAGTCTTAAAATCATCAACCTCAATTTGCAACCTGCTCTGCTTCATGTATCGGAATTGTGGTCTGCCTAATTGCCTATGCATCGTTTGTTTAGTGTACTATGGTTCCGAAAGGATTGATGGCCTTGGAACCAGAACTTACTAGCGCACTTTATTTAGCAATAAACTTCACGCCATAGCCATACTTAGTACACAATTGAAAAGCGGATTGAACACTCGATCGGTAATCGGCATATTTGTATGTTTTTCAGGGCGGTGAGGCCTTGCGTCTGCTTCCTATGGAGAATCTGATTGCCTTGCTCATGTCTGTGATTTGCGGCGGGAACGCGACGGAGTGTGTGTCAGCCTGCGCTAGTCTGCTGAGTCTCTCACAGCTGATCAACACGCAAGCGGGCGCGTCGGAGCAGAAGGAAGCGAAGAATCTGCTCCAGTCCCTCCTCACTTCCCTCACGCACCCTGATGACGTGGTCAGAGAGTACGCGCTCAAGGTAAATAGGGTATAAAGGGGGAATTTGGGCCGGGGATGAGGACTTTGGGTCACCCCCTAGTTTGGATTTTCTTTCTTGCACAAGACATTGCAAGGATTTGCTTGATACAACTTTGACTGTTAGTGTTAGTATCTGACCAACGGCAACAGAGGGTGGGATAAAGTAGCCCGAATTACCCCCAGCCCATCGCTTATTTATGATACATGATAATTAGGCATGCGTGAGTGTTCACTGTTGTCTGTTGTTATGTAGGCTTTGAGTCAGTTGGACACGTGTGTGTCACGTGTTGTAAGCAGTAAGAGTGATGACCCGTCTCGTGCCTTGCGCCTCTCTCTGTTTCACCGTCTCTGGGTGGCTACTTGCGATACAAATGCACAGTGTAAGGCGTTGGCCATTGACATCTGCCTGAAGAATGGGCTTGATCCCAAGAATGACACTCGCCTTCTTCAGGTACAATACGTTTACATTACACAGGCATGATAAAGAATAAATCATTGCAGCAGCAGGTATGTGCTAGTGAGTGGATTAGCGTTAACCAGCTCCATAATGCTCTGACCCGCAGGGCCCGCGGGTCACCCGGAAACGAAAAAAAGCGCCGGCGGAAAAGGGGGAAATTATTAAATCCGACCAATGACTGTGGGTGACCCGCGGGCCTTGTGGGTAAGAGCATTTACGGAGCTGGTTAACCCATCCCAAAAGTGATCGTCTTAGAAGTCAACCAAATGACTGACTGTTGCCTATGCGCTGTGTAGGTATGGGAGAATGTATTGGCGGAGGATGTGATGAGTGAGACTGAATGCGTGTCCGAAGCAGCTGCTCAGGCCTTGGCCACCAGAATGCAGAATGAGGCCCGTCTACTCACTCACCACCTACTGCCCAAAGTGGCGCAAGAACTCGCAACCAACAAACCACTCAATGTACTAACAGTATTTCTAGCCAGACTATAGATAAAGGCTCAGCAGCAAAAGCTTGATAGGGTAATGTGGTGTAAACCCGGCCACCTAAAGCGCCTTTGAATGGTTCATTTGAAAGAGGAGAGTTCAAGGAATCGATTGATGCCATGTTGTCTCAATCGGTCCATTGGCTGCTGAGATTATGCAGCCCTGAAACGTATGTGGCCGGGTTTACCCCCCAGTACCCTATAAGGTAGTTTTCTTTTGTTGTATAATTGCAGAAGCAAGAAGATGAAATGGAAAGGAAGAGGCGGAAGAGGAGGGAAGGTCTGGCGTTGTTGCTGTGCCGTCTTTGCCCCGTCCTACCCGTTTCGGGCGCGGACTCCGCCTGTCTTCGCCAGTACTTCCAGTTGCTAGTGCCCGCTGGCATCACTGACGCTCATCCGCGCGTGCGCCAACTCATGCTACAAGCCGCCATTGACACTGTGAAAACGCACGGCGCTGTAAGGAGGAAACAGTAGTATTGATTAGTATTTATTGTCACTTATAATACGGAGGGGGATGTGTGCTTCAATGCTATGGTCTGGCCAGTATGAGTTTGCTGTGGTATTCAAGGCGCGTTTTGTAAAATAGATTTAAATGCGGATTTCTTTTCATGCTTCGTGTACTCCTATCTTGCAGAAGTACATGCAAACTGCACAGGACGACTTGAGTTCCATAGCGAACTCTTAGTGGCTAGACTGACTATAGTTGCATGCGTCGTAGTCTGCTCATTTCGTTTCTGTTTTGCAGTTGGACGCGGCTTTCTTGCTGGGGTTGTTGGAGACGGAGTTGGATGCTGAGCAGCAGTCTGACACAGTGCGCCAGTCTCTGGTTGTGCTGTTGGGTGGCGTGGCTCAGCATCTGGACGCAGAGGAGTCTGGCGACAAGATACGCGCCATCGTCTCCAAACTTATCCAAACGCTCTCCACTCCATCCCAACAGGTATAAAGCTTGGTAGGCCCTGGCGCATTCACACTGTTCGCCAAAGTCAATCAAGTGGTACTTTACAGCTCTACTAGTTTCACTGCTGCGTGAAGTAGTGATGTAGGGTATTGTGGGGTAAACCCAGCCATGGGAAAATTCGGCCCTTAGTTTTAGAGCCGCATATCTCAGCAACCACTGGACCGATTGAGACAAAATAGGATACAATCTATTCGCCTTTCGCGATAACGCTGTGCGTGATTTCGCAGTGCACTTAGCTAACTTGCACGGCAGAAAACAAAAACTGCCACGTACTCCTAAAGCGCGCGCTCTAGGAGTACACAAAAATTTACTACGTAGCGAGTTTTGGTAGTGTGCTAAAAAGTGCAAGTTAGCTAAGTGCACTGCGAAAATCACGCACAGCGTTATCGCGAAAGGCGAATATTCCTTCAACTCTCCTCTTTCAAATAAGCTATTTAGCTCATCATTTGCTAAATCGTATCAAGTTCAAAGGAGTTTAGGTGGGCTTGTTTAACCCCATGGCCGGGTTTACCCCACAGTACCCTACTGTACATACGGTAGTGTAGTCTACATTGTGTGATCTTAGTAATGTATGTACTTTATCTGTACCCTCTATAAGGTGCTTTGGATGTGTATTTTATAGGTGCAAGTGGCAGTGTGTGAATGTTTGGCGCCGTTGGTTCCGTCGGTGAAGGATGAGGCGGAGTCTCTCTCGCGTCAACTGCTCCATCTTCTACTGGAGGCTGATCAGTACGGAGAACGCAGAGGAGCTGCCTATGGATTGGCTGGTATAGTCTACTCTACACACGGTTACCATGAATTTGTGTAATGAAGATGTCCTTACACATCCTTAGACTGGAGTAGCGCATTTATTGCTCTCTTTGTCTTTGCGTGAAACCATGGACATGGTTATCCGTGACGGGTATCAACATACGAGACTAGAGCTCTTTCTTTTCCATATGTGACAACGCAGCGGTGAATGCCGATGTTTGTCCTTACCTTGAAAAACTGTTTATCAATCAATTATTCTGTATGTACTAGTAGGGTACTTAACTATGGGGTACACCCGGACACGGGGGTAAACACGGACACCTAGTAGATCTCAGTAACCAGATGACCGATTGAGACAAGTATTCTACCAATCGATTTCTTGAACTCTCCTCTGTCAAATGAGCTACTATGTTCGTCATTTACTGAAGCGGCAAGTTCAGAAAAGCTTAGATGTCCGGGTTTACCCCACAGTGCCCTATGTACTGTGCATATGTGTTATGTACCCTTCACAGGTCTGGTGAAGGGTCTGGGTATCGTGTGGTTGAAGAAGCTGGAGATCATGTCAACTCTGCAGGAGGCGTTGGCGGACAAGCGGGAGGCGCGCCACCGGGAAGGCGCCCTGCTCGCCCTCCAGATGCTCTGCGCCAGTCTCGGCAAACTCTTCGAGCCCTACGTCATCAACATCCTCCCCGATCTGCTCATCAGTCTCGGAGATGGCGACAAGCACGTTCGACAGGTTCGACTATAGTTTGGTAGTTGTACGGCAAACAGGGGAGTAGAGTGGGTCACGAAAGCTTCATTGAAGCAAATACAACCCAAAGGGCAATGGGGCGTTATACACGTAGAGAGAATACTCCCGGGAATTCCCCGTAAGTATGCGATGAAGCATATGGAGGCCGGTGAATTCACCGGGAGTGTGAGACTTATTCCGTGTGTCATGTGAGAAATATTTCGTGCGTGGAAGCAAATGAGATGAGAATGCTCGAAACGCAATGCAAAACTTGTAGTTCAAGCTCACCGTGAGTTTACTCACTACGTGTGTAGTGCTATAGTCTGGCCAGAGAGAGTTCGTTATGGAACGCAAGTCGTATTGTGTAGTTTGCATGTACTCTTACAGACAGGATAGGAGTACACGGAGAGAAATCCGCTTTTGCAATTTGTTTTACGCAACACGACTTGAGTTCCGTAGCGAACTCTCTCTGGCCAGACTACAGTGCAGTAGCCGACTCTGTTGTATATAAGTGGCAGAGTCACTCAGCTAGGTTGAGAAGCACGCGTGTGTGGTGTGCCTTTGCAGGCGGCGGAGGAGTGCGCGGCGGGCGTGATGTCGCAGCTGTCTGGGCACGGGGTGAAGCTGGTGCTGCCGAGTCTGCTGGCGGGCCTGGGCGAGGACTGCTCCTGGCGGACCAAGTGCGGGAGCATCGAGCTGCTCGGCGCCATGGCCCACTGCGCCCCCCGACAGCTCTCCGCCTGTCTGCCCGGCATCGTCCCCCCGCTGGTCGACTCACTCAGCGACACCCACGTCAAAGTACAGGCCGCCGCACAGACCGCCCTCTCCCACATCGCCACCGTGATCCGCAATCCGGAAATTGCCAGTAAGATATGGGATGGGATGGGAGCGGATGCCGGAATCGAGAAGGAAAATTGCCAGATGTGCCAGGGAATCGAACCCTGGACCCTCGTCATTGTTCCAGGCGAGCGCCTTTAACCATTTGACTACACACCTGGATGACCTCAGTCGCACAATTTCCCCTTTTGATCATGACAGCTAGCCGGTTTTCCTAGGAGAGGGTGCCCATTTGGCACTACTCTGGCCTAAGGAGTCATGGAGTTGCATTCGCTACTTGCGCTGAAAATTTCTGCGGCTTATCCCCCTCTATTTTGCAGGTCGCCGCGCCCAAAATGCGACCCCAGACGACAAAATTGACAAAGTGTCCAAAACGCCATCGGTAGCATTTTTGGAAAAATTTGGAAAAATTTTTGGAAAAATTGTTTGAAAAAAATGCGACCAAAACGAGGTCGCGTGCGACCACATGCGATACGAATCATTGCGATACTAATGATACAAAATGCGATCGCATTTTTGTCGCACTACGTCGCATTTTGGTCGCGGCGACCTGCGAAATAGAGGAGGGGTTAAATTCCAAGGAGGCTTCCTTCTCTCTCCATGTCTCTTTTTCCTTTGCGCCTTACCGCACTTCTTTCTACACACACACGGTCAATATGTACTATATGTGTGTTGTGTAGCAACTGTACTGTTTTTTAGGCCTTTCTTCGGAGTTGTTATCGGCTCTGATGGATCCGGCTGGTCGGACGACGGCCTGTCTGAAGTCTTTGCTGCGCGCGCGCTTTGTTCACGTGGTGGACGCGGCTTCGCTGGCTCTGCTGATGCCGGTGGTGCGACGAGCGTTCAACGATCGCAGAACGGAAACGAGACGCATGGCTTGCCAGATCATCGCCAATATTTTCGCACTCACTGAACAGAAGGTAAATGGAAGTGCGGATTGAAATCAGGCGAAAACGTTGCGGCGATCCCGTATTTACCGCTTAGATAAGATCTCCTATGTCCACATGGCATCAATAATCATCACGTTTATTGATGACGTGATCATGTGAAAACAGTGGTTACCCACCGGTAAGTACGATATGCCATTGATCTACTGACTCGGGGGGGGGGGGGGGGTAGGTGCAAAAACTCAGGACAAAAACATGAGGTGCAAAATGGCAAAATCACCTCTTTGCCTGCCACCTTCCGGCACCTCTTCATATCTACCTACAGTAATTTTGTGCGCCTGGCAGCTGAATTTCGGGGCGCAAAATGGAAAACTGAGGCGAAAATGCGCCTCAAGTTACCACGACCTACTCCCCAGTACATATCTCTGTCTCTCTCTGTCTCTATTCGGTACTGTAGTAACACTACGTACGTATTTACTGTTGTAGGATGTGGAGGCGTATCTGGAGGGTGTGTTGCCGGGTCTGCAGTCGTGTCTGTTGGATCCGGCTCCGGAGGTGCGCGCTGTGTCCGCCCGGGCGCTAGGTGCCATCCTCAAGTCTACGGAGGGCGCTGCGCTGGCGGAGGAGCTGAAGGCCCAACTCCTCCCCTGGCTCAAACGCACCCTCGTCTCAGAAAGCAATCCCGTCGACCGATCCGGCGCCGCTCAAGGTACAGAGAGAGTGAGCTTTGCTTAACTCCCCCTCAATCGTCTCGTCGCAGTGGTCATGGTCAACCAGTTGCGCAACCGGCGCCAACTCTGACATATATGAAGGAGTTGCACAACCATCGCTCAAAGGACATATGGAGGAGTTGCGCAACCGACGCCAGCTCTGACATATGGGAGGAGTTGGACAACCATCGCTCAACCAACATATGGAGGAGTTGCGCAACCGTCGCCAGCTCTGACATATGGGAGTTGCGCAACCGGCGCCAACCGTTGCCCATTTACGCAACTTCCAAATGCCGGTTGCGCAACTGGTTGACCACTGTGACGAGAAGATTTGAGGAGGAGTTAAACCCTCTCTGTTTATGTATGTGTTTCATAACCCATATGTGTTTCAGGCATTCTGTGTGTACATTTCTGCAACATTCCTTTCTTCTCGTTCTTCTGCATTTAGGCTTGAGCGAGGTGTTCGGTGCGCTGGGCGGTGATGCACTGGTGAGGGTGATGGACGACGTGATTAGTACGGCAGAGTCGGAGGAGGTTTCTCCACATGTGAAGGATGGATACATTATGCTGTTCATCTATCTGCCCGGCGTCTTCCAACAGGACTTCGTTCCCTATCTCTCCAGGGTCATACCTTCCATACTCAAGGTATCTACGTATGACATATAATTATGTAGGTGCCATTTGTAATGTACTGTACATACTTATCAACGTGAATATGTAATTATGTAGGGAGGGATGCTAATTGCTTTGAACCTTATATGTGACAAATAGGGCTCGGCTGATCCTGTGTTCTTATGCCTCATTGAGGCCTATGAACATTTATTATTGTGGACGTTCTGCATCTTTTTTGTGCCTTGTAGGCGTTGGCAGACGAGAGCGAGTTTGTGCGGGAGACGGCGTTGCGAGCGGGTCAACGGCTGATTCACATGTACTGCGACACGGCGCTGCCTCTGCTGATTCCGCAGTTGGAGCGCGGTCTGTTGGACTCGGACTGGCGCATACGACAGGCCAGTGTGCAGCTGCTCGGAGATTTCCTCTTCAAAATATCGGGTACGGTGCCTGCGTCTGTTCTGTCGTTTGGCTAAAAGTCGGGCTAGGAAAGTGATTTGTGCTGCTTACATATTGTACTGTATATTGTGGTGAGAGTGCCTGAACCTAAAGCGGGTGACGGTTGGCGAGTGGCGCTGCGTATGCCGCCGGTACATGCATATAGAGTTTCCTTCTTCCCGCTGTGGGGTTGCGGCTTCTGTTCACCTCGCGACGTACACTATATGCGATCTGTATGTGTCAGGTGTGACTGGAAAGATGACGACACAGACGGCTGCTGAGGATGATACATTCGGCACAGAATCAGCCAACAAAGTACGTACTGTACATGCTGCATATCCCCCGGGACTCTGCATTGTTTCTATTCGTCTGAAAAGTATTGTGAGTACATACATGCTGCAGGTGATCAGTCGTCGGTTGGGGGAGGAGGAGCGGAACCGGGTGTTGGCCGGCGTGTACCTGTGTCGCTCGGACGTGGCGTTGATGGTGCGTCAGTCGGCTGCTCACGTGTGGAAGGTGGTGGTGGCCAACACGCCGCGCACCCTCAAGGAAATCCTCTCCGCCCTCTTCCATCTCCTGCTCGGATGTCTCGCCAGCAACAGTCAGGACCAACAACAGGTATCTTTCTGTTTTCTTCCGGTGACGTGTACTGTGCATAGGGCACTTGGGGCTTCAGTTGAAGCGTAGGTATGTACGGTTACTGTGGGGTAAACCCGGACACCTAGCAAGCTTTTCTGAACTTGCCGCTTCAGCGAATGACGAACATGGTAGCTCATTTGAAAGAGGAGAGTTAAAGGATTCGATTGGCAGAATAGAATACTTGTCTAAATCGATCGTTCGGTTGCTGAGATATACCTGGTGTCCGGGTTTACCCCCGTGTCCGGGTTTTTTCCCCCACAGTACCCACTACTTTGATCATGTATTGTATGTTGCTGTGTTGTGTGTGTACGTAGAGTGCGGGTCGTTGCCTGGGCGATTTGGTGAAGAAGATGGGCGATCGGATTCTGTCGGATCTGGTGCCTGTGCTGGAGGAGGGACTGCGCTCTTCCTCGCCCGTCCAACGCCTCGGCGTCTGCGTCGCCCTCTCCCATATCATGTCCAACACCACCTCTGACATGGTACACGCTAACCTGCGTACAGTACATATTGAGTTACTGGTACGTACTGTGCATACATACATACATACGTAATATATGGCTGACCTGAGTTGGCAGGTACATACATATTGAAGGAAAATCGATGATGTTGACCGCTGCCCGGCGCTTGTCTGTTCTCGCCACTACGCTACTAAAAGTTCTGCCAACGGTCTTCCAAGAAAAGACCAAGAACTACTAAAGCGTCGCACGCGGGGTTGACTTATACTGACTTATGTACACTGCCAACTTAGCTCAGCCAGTCTTTACACATGGTATGGCTCGCGTTGATGGTAGCAGTGTCTGTCCACTTTTCATGTTCCCACGCGTAGGGTATTGCGAACGTGAACCCCGTATTAGTACTTTTTTCCCTTTACCGTATTTACCTGTGCATAGCCCCCCCCCCCCCCATGCATAGCCCCCCCCCCTATGCATAGCCCCATATTGGCAAAACATAAAAAATGCCCTATGCATAGCCCCCCCCCCTATGCATAGCCCCATATGTACTGTAGGGTACCTGAACCTACCTACATAAGCTGGTCATAACCTACACATAGGCACTCCCACACCAAGCTAAGATGCCTATAAGCCTGCTTGGGCGTGTATTGTACTAGAATAACCCTGGTTTGACCTCAATTATGCCCTAAATCACGTGCTTTTGGCCTAAAAAATATGCCTCTGCGCACCTCTCAAAAACATAAAAAATGTCCTATGCATATCCCGCCCCCCCCCCCCTACTGCATAGCCCCCCCCCCCTATGCATAGCCCCATATAGGACCTTTCAATTTTTGCATAGCCCCATGGGGCTATGCACAGGTAAATACGGTATAGCAAAAAAAGCTGGCAATGAAGTCAGGGTAGTAGCCCGGATTACCCTCGCCCCACCCTCTTCTTACCATTCTGAGTTTTGGTGTCTCTTCTGTGTCTTCTAGCTGTCAGCCTACATTGAGAAGCTGATTCCTTCAGTGCAGGGGGCGCTGTCTGATCCGTTGGCGGAAGTACGTGAGGCGGCCGCAACCACCTTTCACGACCTCTACGCCGCCATCGGCTCACAGGCTCTGGACCAAGTCATCGCACCGCTCATCTCACAGCTTGTAGGTGTACAGTAACTGTAACAAGTCACAAGCGAGTAACACTTTCACATATGGGGGAGACATGTGTAAGCCGGGCGTGTATGTCCATCGTTATGTATGCAATGATATGGACAGCAATGGCCGCGCGAGACTACTTTTAGGGATAATGCGCTTCCAATGTGAACGAACTTAGACTTTTTGTTTCTTCTGCTTGGATTGCATCTATTCGCGAAGTTGGGTTTATTTTGGATTTGTTTTTCTTGCGTGTAGAAAGATGAAGAGAAGGCTGCGGATGTATTGCATGGCCTGCAGAAAGTGATGGAAGCCAAGAGCGAAGTGCTTCTGCCTTATGTCATACCCAGGGTAAGTCTAACACAGAAATTATTGCCTCAAACGTCAACTGGCGACGCTCTTATGCACAGTTGAGCTCCGAATAAATAGAGTTTAACTAAGCAGAGCAAGAGACTGTTGAATGGGCGCATTCGCTACCGCACAGTTGGTTGACGTGTGAGACGATGATTATCGGAAGGTGTTAGTTAAAGCAACTTCGCTTCTAGGTTTGTTGTTTTCTGCTGATTTACGGGCACTGTTAGGCATACATACCTAGGTGCGTGTGTGTTGCTTGTGTAGCTGAGTGCATGCCAGCCTCCAGCCACTCGTGCGTTGTGCGCATTGGCCTCTATGGCGTCTGCAGAGACCCTAAGTCGGCACTTTGCCTCTCTGCTCAACGTGATGCTTCCTGTACTCGCCAGCTCTATCGGAACGCCCGCCGAATCCACGGTACTGTAGTCTGGCCGGAGAAACTACATATATGGAACTTACCAGGAGCCGTTCGTTTTGCTGGACCACAGTACATTTGTGGACCTCTACATAGTGCTGGACCTACTTACACAGCGGTCCACGCACTGTAGAAAGTACGGCGCACGCGTACGTAGAGTTGCGAAGGGAGAGGTCCACCCATCAACCCTCTTCGAAATCCCAGGCGTCCGCTTGTCCGTGGACACCCGGCGGACGGGGTTTGTTTTTCAAGGGAAAACAACGAAAAGTCGGCTTCCGTGGTAGTCTAGCAGTGTCTGAAGCTGGATGGAGCGGAGACTTACTTACTTGAAGGAAGCTTTTGATTTTCACACCTTGTACTGTACAGGGTGTTCATTATTTCGACTCGAAACGCGAATAGCTTATAGCTTTTGACGATGCGAGAATTTTAAAAGTCATGTATGGCAAAGTTGCTTAGTTTTTGAAGACGAACAAAAGTGAATCAAGAAAATTTTAATTTAACCCCTACCATAATAAGTGTTGGCCATGTACGACTTTCAAATACACGGTAGGGGTTAACTTAGAATTTTTCTGATCCATTTTTGTTCGTCTTCTAAAACTGAGCAACTTTGCCATACATAACTTTTTAATATTCCCACATGGTAAGAAAGTAATAGCTATGCGCGTTTATTTTCATCTCCAAACATGCATACAGTAGCTATTATTTTCTTACCATGTGGGAATTTGCATGCGTAATGTATGGCAAAGTTGCTCAGTTGCTCAGACGAACAAAAATGGATCAGGAAAATTTTAATTTAACCCCTACCGTGTATTTGAAAGTCGTACATGGCCAACACTTATTATGGTAGGGGTTAAATTAAAATTTTCTTGATTCACTTTTGTTCGTCTTCAAAAACTAAGCAACTTTGCCATACATGACTTTTTAAAATTCTCGCATCGTCAAAAGCTATAAGCTATTCGCGTTTCGAGTCGAAATAATGAACACCCTGTACAGTACAAGGTGTGAAAATTAAAAACTTCCTTCAAGCAAGTAAGTCTCCGCTCCATCCAGCTTCAGACATTGCTAGACTACCACGGAAGCCGACTTTTCGTTGTTTTCCCTTGAAAAACAAACCCCGTCCACGGACGGGGCAAACCCCGTCCGACGGGTGTCCACGGACAAGCGGACGCCTGGGATTTCGAAGAGGGTTAAGCAACTGTCTACGCACGCGCCATACTTTGTACATGTAGGTCCAGCATTACGCAGAGGTCTACAAAATGTACTGTAGTCCAGCAAAATGAAAACTTCCGGGTTACGCATGCATACACTGTGGTGAATACTGTACGTACGTAATGTTGTTTGATGTGGCTACGTACATGCGTTTGTGTGTAGGAGATGGAGGGTTGTTTGGCGGTGGTGTTGGCAGTGACGAAGTCGGAGGAAGCGGGGCGCGGAGTGAGCGCCGTGCTTGACTCGCTTCTACCTCGTCTCAGCGGTGCTGCAGGCGCACAACCTCAGCTTCTCTTGGCTTCCGTGAAACTGCTCTCCAGCTTCTGTCAAAAGATCAAAGTGCGTTATAGTGAAAGTGTACCAAGACGTGACTATTGCCTTATGAATACAGGGTGCTGCTTCACCCTTCATCCCTCTAACTGAACTGCAGAAACTTCGAACAGTTTTTGTTCGCGATGTATAGTTTTGAAAATTCGAGCGAATGCAAAAATTTTCGGACATAACTGCTTGCTACGTACAGTCTAGCTAGTCGGGCGGTTGGGTGTAAGCAGACGTGGGCCTGGGGGTGAGGGGGGGTATGTTGAACGCACCCCCACCCCTACCTCTCCATACCCCCACCCGTACCCCCAGGAAAAATGAAAAGCAACATACCCCCGCGTACCCCCAGAAAAAAAACAGCACTACGTATCCCCACCGCGTAACCCCAAACTTGAAATCAGCAGTTTGTCTGCCAGGACACGTACCCCCACCCTTTTTTCATCTGGCTTACATCCATGCTCAGACTTCTTACACACTCCACAAAGTGCATGCATTCTCAAGAATTGTTGTTTGTAGTTACATAATGTAGTGATTAGTTTTATATAATGGCTTATCCCTATCATTCTAGACAAGTTGCTAAAGTATTCAAAAGTGGAAATTCAATTCGAACACATACTTACATACCACTCTTATCAACCCACCACTGCATATTGTATAAATATTACAAGGTGCACAATAATAAGACTGTTGCACTGTGTGCAAAAAAATAGTGTTCATTTTTTTCTGGGGATAGGTAGGCCTATTGTATAGACATTGTGGGGTTATGTAGCATATCATTTACAGTTGGGGGTACGTAAATATACTGGGGGTACGTGAGGTTTTTTCTTGGGGGTACGTAAAAAATCTGGGGGTACGTGGCCAAAAATTTTTTTTTGGGTGGGGGTACGCAACGCCCGCCCCCCACTTTTGACCTCCTGCATACCCCCACTGACAGACCCCCACCCTCAAAACCGTGCCCACGTCTGTGTAAGGCCCATATGCTGTACATAATACGTGCCTGCTGTACAGACGAAACTGTATTCTTGCAGAAAGGAGTCTTAGGCGCGGATGCTGAGCGATTAGCATCCGCCTTCGTCTCGCTCTACGGCTGCACGGACCACGATGCAGCTGCAGCCTTCCTATCTGAACCGGTAGTGAGCGGCCTAGCGTCACTGGTGCAGCAGTTAGACGGACGCGAGCAGTTGGCGCTGGTGGGCTGCGTGAGTCGGGGTCTGCGCTCCATTTCTACTACATCCTCCCGTGGTGGACCACACACGACTCTGCCCCTGTTCTCTCAAGCGCGCAACATCCAGCCGCTGCTGCCGATTCTGCGCGAGGGACTGCTGAATGGCGGACCGGAAGCGAAGTTGCAGGCGGCCGAGGCCTTGGGCGATGTGATCGGTATGTAACCAGCGGGTATGGTTACAGTATGTCTGACTCCATGTTCTGTATTGGCGGGCCCTGTCTTACACTACTTACGTTTAGTACAAAACCAGAGATATGTAGATCTCTGACACCCAATGCTGAATTCAACTGACAGAATAACAACTGAACTACATAACACTGCCTCGAATACGAATACAACCCTACTTGTATAATAAACAACAAGCCATAACATAGATCTTATTCTCATGCTCATGATTATTAAGAATATTCTCATGCTATTTGCTAAACGTTGCATCATTCTATTTCCACACTACAGGTATGGCGGCGGATGCGGCGGCGCTGCGACCCCACGTGACCACGGTGACGGGCCCGTTGATTCGCGTGCTGGGCGACCGACACTCCCCCGCCATCAAAGCCGCCATCCTCCGAACGCTGGCGCTCTTCCTGCAAAAGGTGGGATGTTGGATGTGGGGATCATGTGTCTTTTGTAGTAGTGCACAGAGGCAAAAAGGAAAATACTCTATTAGCCTTTAGGACTCGATCCCAGGATCCTCGCTTTATGCGCGAGTATGTAGTTTACCAATTGAGCTACACTGCCACGAGAGACGACGAATATAGTAGCCTGGGTGAACTCCTGGTTTTGATGAATTTTCGGCTGCTCATGACCCGGGGCCACCTCACGACCACCCAATAACCCAATAGGACAACACTAGGACAACAGTACGCATACATGCAATTACGCCTTGGTTTATCCCCCCACGTGTATTGCAGGTGGATCAGATGCTGAAGGCGTTTCTGCCGCAGCTGCAGAGTACGTTTCTGAAGGCGCTGCTGGAGCCGGCGTCGAGGCAGGTGCGACTCGCCGCCTGTCTCGCCCTCAGTCGCCTCAGTCGCATCCATCCCAGAGCCGACAACCTGCACGCCGACATCCTCAAGCACCTAAAGGCCACCGCCGATGATCCCGCCATTAGGTAAGGAGCACACTGTCGATTACAGCTATGTATTGCTTGTTGTACTTCTATGTAGTTGTAGTAGGTACGTATGTACATACAAAATCAAGTAATGCAAGCAAGGGGTACTGTTTGGTTGGTTGTGCATGTGCACCATACGGAATCTTATTGAATGGTGACTCTATGTCTACTACTACTGTAAAGCTTCGTGTATAACCCCCTTCGAATATAACCTCGTGTATAACCCCCTAATTCGTGACTTATAGCGATTTTTATCCCCCTCTAACCAAAATTTTTAAAACATGTAGACTCGGTGAGACTCAGTGCCGTAGTGTACCTACTGTACACGATTGGCGTCTGTGCGATGTGCGTTTGCAGGGAGACGTGCTTGGTGGCCGTTCGGGGGCTGATGGAGAGTGGGACTGTGGTGAAAGGGGCGTCGGAGCGGGAGCAGCTGGTGCAGCTCCTGCTGAGCGAGGAGGAGGAGGAGGACGCTGCGTGTCGACTGGCGGCCGGAGCTGCGCTGGGCACTCTGGCAGCCCTCACGCTCGAAGAGGACAACTCGCTGCTTCTCCTCACGGATTATCTACTCAGTACGAGACTATTATGAGACCTGAGACTATTGACTGTTGAGTATTATGGGACCATCTGTATGTTGTCTGTCGGGATGGCTCGTTTTGGAATAATAATAATTGGTAGAATACATGGTAGGATATCGCATCCATTCCAAGTTTACATCAGTTTATATGGTCGGATCATGGCGAGGATTACCATATGACATCTATTCTAATTCCACTCTAAACGACACCTTCCACTGACTGTAGAGATACGGAGTAGATGGCCTCTAGAAAACAAGACAAGCAATTTTTGCTGCTTTGTACTGTACGTTTCTTTGTGTAGCGTAGTTCATCATACCAACGTACAAAGTGTAGTACAAGTGTAGGGGTAGCAGTGTACTGTATGAGCTGTACTTTTATTGTA
>JASAMW010005489.1:0-12865 GCA_030247985.1 Epsilonema sp. ZAB3_2 | reverse complement strand
GGGAAAATCCCGCCACCCACGTTTCAGGGCTGCATATCTCAGCAACCGATGGGCCGATTTAGACTAATGTTATAGCAATCGATTCCTTGAACTCTCCTCTTTTAAAGGAATCCATGCACGCGTGTATTATTCGATTCAAACAATGTTCATTCAAGAGATCATCCTCCGGACTTTCTATTTCTGCTAGGGCTTTATTCATATATTACGTAACGCTAAAATACAATCGCTGGCACCCCCCCTCCCCCTATGTAACGTTTTCGTAACGCTAGGCCCACCCCCCCCCCCCCCCCCACCAAAACGTAACGTAACGTTTGGATCAATAATGATGTACAATATGTTGTATTTACATGTACGTAGTAGACTATGCATGCATTACAGAATGCAATAGTGCATGACATGCTTTTAGTATTACCAAGGATCCATGAACAAGAATAGAATCTTGCATGGCCTGCGCAGATCGATCCCTGACCGGAAACGTCGTCTTAGAAATAACCGATAATTTGCATGCTGGATCGTACATATAAATGTACGATCGTGTATGATAATGTACGATCGTGTATATGAATGTACGATCGTATATATAAATGTACGATCGTACATAGAAATGTGCGATCGTGCATAAAAATGTACGATCGTACATTTCTATGTACGATCGTACATTTATATATACGATCGTACATTTATATATACGATGGTACATTATTATACACGATCGTACATAAAAATGTACGATCGTATTGTTGATTATCTGCGCTCGAAAAGCGCGCGCAATCTCCAAGCACACAAGCTCGCTCTCTCTTCACAGAAACGAAAATATGGCCGAATTTTGCCTATTTGGTCATGTGCATACCTTGGCCGTTAGTAGCTGACGCCATGCTGATGGTTGGAAAGCTGAGAAGAAGCACCAAATCTTGTTGACAAAGATAGCGAATGCTTATAGATGCCAGTAGACGACAAGAGAACACGAAAATACTTTGAAAACTTCCCTTACTCTGCGGTCTGCTTGGAGATTGCGCGCGCTTTTCGAGCTCAGATAATCACCTATTTTTATGTACGATCGTATATATAAATGTACGATCGTGTATAATAATGTACGATCGTGTATATAAATGTACGATCGTGTATAAAAATGTACGATCGTACATTTTTATGTACGATCGTACATTTCTATATACGATCGTACATTTATATATACGATCATACATTTCTATTTGCGATCATACATTTCTATTCACGATCGTACATTTATATATACGATCCATCATGTATATGATCGATCATTATTTCCTTCGGTTATTTTGAGGACGACGTTTCCGGTCAGGGATCGATCTGCGCAGGCCATGCAAGATTCTATTCTTGTTCATGGATCCTTGGTATTACTGCTAGTTTTTGGCTTATTGGTTATTGATATCAATTAGGCCTACCATATGCCTTGCAAGCAAAAGTCGTGCTCCACCATCGGTACTGGACGGTTTAGCATCAATAGCGCTAGTGCACCAAAATTCGGCGTTACGTAACGTTTGCTGCGCCACCCCACCCCCCCCCCCCCCCCAGTAAAGTAACGCAACCGTAACGCTGGGCCAAACCCCCCTCCCCCCTATTTCGGCGTTACGTAATTTATGAACAAAGCCGCTAGTTTGCCCCATTGAAATCGCCCCCGTGGCTGTGGGGCGAAATCCCCAGCTTTCTTTTTTGGTGCGTCGTATTTTTCGCATTCTTTGAGTACAAGAGCCAAGTTGCAGCGGAAACTTGGCTAATTGTCGTCCGTTTTTACAAAGATACTCAAAGAATGCTAAAAATACGTCGCACCAAGAAAGTAATTTGGGGGTTTCGCCCCACAGCCACGGGGGCGATTTCAATGGGGAAAACTAGCAGAAATAGAAAGTCCGGAGGATGATCTTTCGAATGAACATAGCTTGAATCGAATAATACACGCGTGCATGGATTCCTTTAAATGAGCTATTTGGTTCATCATTTGCTGATCAGCAAGTTCAAAGGAGCTTACATAGGTGGCCGGGTTTACCCCCACAGTACCCTATGGCCTATACAGTATCAAGAAACGACCGTGTACTCTGTCCACAGCAAGAAAGCGGATTTCCGCCGTGTACACCCCACAGACAAAAAGATAACTTTCCTTTCCTTCTCTGGACAGAGTATACAGCGCCACGCCAACTAGGAAACTTGATGTTTCACGCTCGAGCGATTATTCCATGCTTACCCTGAGCACTTTGAGCGCTTCTTCGCACACTTGCATCCCTCGCGACTCGTACACCTCCACACAGCCCAAATACTGAAAGCAGAAAACAAAACACACGTCAACTCAACATGCTGAATTGGCACAACCAAAAATATATAATTGGGGTTAGGGGAAGAATGGAGCACACAGTGTAAACGAAACAGGGCATCCCTGATCCCTGACTCATATTCGGTCCTTTTAATTGGTTTCGTAAAAAACCTTTATAAAGGTTTCGTAAAAACCTTTGCAAAGGATATCCTTTATAAAGGTTTCGTAAAAACCTTTATAAAGGTTTCGTAAAAACCTTAAGGTTTCGTAAAAACCTTTATAAAGGTTTCGTAAAAACCTTTGTAAATGATATCATTTATAAAGGTTTTTTCAGAAAACCAATAAAAAGGACCGAATATATGAGTCAGGGATGCCCTGGTTCGTTTACACTGTGTGCTCCATTCTTCCCCTAACCCCAATTATATATTTTTGGCACAACCATGCTGTACGTACAGTGCCGTGCTTGAAGGCAGGAAATAATACGTGCAGCTAGGCCAAATCAAGCACAACACTTCACCTTGCTCCTGTTCACTTCCTAGTACCCCACTATACATCCATCTATTGACCAATTACGCTAACACTTTCGGGTGGTCGCGAGGTGACCCCGCAGTATTATTTTTCGTCAATTTAGATACATACCATGCACTTGCGGTAATCAACGTCGTTTGTTGGCCCTTCTTTTTTCCCCTCGCTCCCATAAGACTGAACAACGTCGACATCCCTTTCGACGCCGATCTAAACTTACACCCTAAACACCGTGGGGCCACCTCGTCTTAGCGCAACTGCTCAATATCGATGCCGCCTACCTAACTTACCTTGACAAAGAAATTGCAGGTGCCAGAGCGCACAGCTGCTTCATCTTGTTGCCAGTGCTGCGGTTTAGCGTTGGCAGCCGTGGTTCCATCCGATCCCTGGGAGGAAGTAGACGCAGCAGGAGTTTTGGCCGCATGCGGGGCGGCGGAAGAATGGGGCAGACTGTGATTGCTACTGCGTGAGGTGGTCAGACCGCCGCGCTCCCTCGATCCGCGACGTCGGAAGGATTCGCGAAAGGAACGCCGCAGACGATCCATGCTACGTCGAACGAGCTTGCTGCAAGAGAAAACACAAGACTATGGGTGGGGTACCATGCTGGGGGGTAGGTACGCGGTAACTTAAAGGCAAGGGCTCCCCTAACACCGACGTTCGAATTTTGAGTTAAACCAATTTTATCATAAACTATATTTTTATTCGAGTCTTTTGCAAAAAACACCGCTTTTCAAAATTCCTATCCGTTCCCGAGTTATTCGATGATAAAAATCGATAAATTTTTGCACTGAAGACGGATTTGGGAACCGTTAACTTCCCGAGGTCCGCTTCAATACTAAAATTTATCGATTTTTATCATCGAATAACTCGGGAATGGATAGGAATTTTGAGAAGCGGTTTTTTTGCAAAAGACTCGAATAAAAACATAGTTTATGAAAAAATTGGTTCGAACTCAAAAATGCGAAAGTCGGTGTTAGGGGACCCCTTGCCTTTAAGGGGTGGGGTAAAACCCGGCCACCTAAGCTTCAGTGCTGCATGTCGCAGCAACCAATGGACCGATTGAGACAAGTCTGATGATATCAATCGAGTAATTGAACTCTCCTGCTTCAAATGAGCTATACTTACTTCATCAGTTGCTGAAATAGTAAGTTCACAGAAGCTCAGGTGGCCGGGTTTACCCCATGTGCAGGTTTACCCCATAGCAACTATGAATACACACACGACAGAAGTTCATATGTACAAACTGACATCTGGGGGGGGGGGGGGGCAGTATAGAATAGATAGGGTATCATGGGGTATCCCGGGCCTACTGTTGGGGTAAATCCGGCCACCTATGTATAGACAGAACAGTCTTCAGTGGTAGAGGCGGATGGGTTTACCCCACAGAACGTTATAGCGAACGCAGTTCGGGGTAATTCTGGGCTGCTTGAATAAGTCAAGATAGTGGGCCGAATTTTCCCTGCCAGCTTGATTTACCGTTACCCCGCTATCCTGATACAAAACAATACCGTGCAGATAAATAGCATATACAATTTTTAGTTTGCTTTCCGGTCTGCTTCATTCAAAAATACTCGCAACCGCTCGCTCTGTTTTTCGCTATGTTACAATACAGTATTCACGAGTTGCAGTAAAAGAAAGTACTGGATCGCGAGCTGAAGGACCCTCTTTCAGTGCTAATTTTGATGGGCGTCGGTGACTCAGTCGACGTGGTTTACACTCCGCTCGCTTTCTTTTTCTTCCCAGCTGCCTACTCGATGCCAACGCCAATCAAACTTTGCACTGAAATTCACGGTTTATAAGAGGGGTCAGCTCGCGACCCAGTACTTTCTATTACTCCAACTCGTCAATAGAGTTCCCTGTGGTAATCACTATAATTAGACCGCTTTTCAAGCGTGAAATCAAGTAGGTGAAAGCCTTCACATGTCAGTCAATGAATTCTAGTCAACAACACCCAGCCTACTACACAAACTGTAGCCTACCTCGGATGTCGTGAAAACATCGAGCTCTGACGTTGAAATGCTTGATGCTGGTCCTGCTCAAGTGACATGTCGCTAATTATTGTACTACTGTTCTCAGTTTGCCCCAGTTTCTTATCTCTGGATTGCTGCTCAGAATGACTGCCTTGATGAAGCTCCCTGCTTGAATTTGCTTCCAGTTGTTTGGAGCAAGCAGAAGGCTTATTGCAGAGTTTTCGCTCTTCCAGGAACGTTGGAAAGAGTTGGCCAGTTAGCGTGATAGCAGCCAGCTTACTCAAGACTTGAAGAGGAAGCCATCATCAAAATCAGGGGCGCAGTAAAAAACTGGAACAAATCCCCCAAGACTGCACGTTTTGCTGTGATAACGGAGAGGAGGTCGGCATTTTATGGCTAGAAAATGGCAAAATTCTCTCAGCTTCATCAATGACGTTTGTAAAAGTAGCTTCCGACTGAACAGCAATCTCTTATCTGTCCCCTCTCCTGTCTGTGGAAAATCGAATAAAAGGACGGGCTTCTTCCTTTCAGCTACTAATTGAGCTTCTTTTCTAAGGTTGTGCCCTCTCCACAAAGTAGCAGCTCAAAGAGGAAGCAATATTGCTTGAAGAAAGAAGAAGCAAAGGGTCGCCTGAATGAATGAATAAACACCGGTTTTCTTTCTGAACACTCAAATCAGCGACTGACAGAGGAAAGATAACGCCTCATGAGTCAAGCAGAAATGATGACTGATCCAGCAGCATATGAATGAAGCCAAACCAACCATCAGTTGGTGTTTGGCGGGTGTCGTGTGGCGGTGAAGGTGTACGTGAAGGGTGATTCACAAAGAGGGAGACAGCAATTTGGTGACTGATGAAGTGAGACTTCTCTTCGCTTATTGTAGAGCCAAACGGGAAGATGTTCTACTATTGCAGTTTTCGTCGAAAACAACAAGAAATTCCAACCTGATTTCAAGACAAAATCCAAACTCGGTCGTCGATGGAGGAAACTGAAAAATTCGGCCAATCTTCGTTCGTAGTCTTGATTTTTATCCCAAATGTGCGTTGCATGCAGACGCCAAAAGGTAAAATAGTATGACGCTACGCACAGCATTTTACAACGCACAGCAATTGGGAAAAGACGCGAAACGAAACGACATGCATAGTGTCGTTTGGAAGCAAAACAGTTTTTTCTCAGATGATTACACCAACGCGCTTTACGTACACCGTGTTGTTTACTTTAGTTTTGCACGAGATATACGTTGGCGGACGTGTTGGATTGGAATGTTGTACAGTTGTGTAAAGTAACGAGCGAGAAACTGAATCAACGATCCAATAAATAAATATTCACGACGAATCTTCGCGGTTATCTCACAAATGACGATCTCATTTATGGACGCTTCCAACAGAGAAAGAAAAAAGTATAAAGTACTTCTACGCGCGGCATTTATTGGATAAATTTTGGCATTGCGATAGACGATAGTAGAGCAGAGCACATGAAACGTTGGGCAGATGCAGAAATCACCCATCATTTGCAGGTACGTGCAAAGTGCAAATACAACACTCGCTAGATCAGTGTGAAACTGGTTTTTATCCGAGTACGCTCAAAAGCAGACAGAGTGCAGACTTTATCCCAGCTGGTTTTTGCCCGCGTTTATAAACTTCGCAGCTCTCTCCCCTCAAAATTTATCAGCTGAGATATTGCAAATAAATTCGCACTACCCCCCTTACGCTGTGTTATTTCTACTCTACCTTCCCTGCAAAGGACCTGTGCTAGTCTAACGCAAAAAAATGCCTTTCACGAGTATTGAAATCTCCGCGGTCTCAGTGGACCGACTTGTGTCATTCCAACAATAATAGGAAGCAAAAGTCTTTGATCTTCACCAATTTGATTCGTGAGACGGTTCGATATTTGGCAAGCTTCCGACAACTTTAAATCAATCGTCCGGGTGGTTCCTTTTCGTTTTCAAAGAAATATCCGGCAGTTCCACGAGTTGACTTCTTCTGTTTGTTCATTTATGTTGAGTAATCGAAAAAGTGTACATTTTTAGTACTTAATGAATTTGGAGATTTCTCGACACAGAGGGCACGTAGACTCATGCGGTTTTTTTTTATTTTCAATCCCGCTGAAACTTATCGAGAGATTTTTAACCGCTTTGCGCTTCGTTGGCTAGATCCTGAGATATTTTTAGTGTGTGATAAACCCTGCTGGCCCGTACTGTAGTGTAAGTTTAGATCGATACCGAACTGATCTACTAAATACCGCGGGCCCACTTCGCAGCCACACCCGGTCGAGTCTTAGCGCAAGAGGCGAATACGACACGGTGAACGTACTTACGTATATTTTAACGCAAAGCAAAGTTGCTCATATGTATAGCGTTTGGAAAATGCCACTGAACGAGTGCCTCCACATTTGGGCGTGGAAAAAACTCGAATTCTGGAGGAAGGAATGTACATCACCATAGAGCCGGGGTTGTACTTCATCGATACGGTAAGCTAAAAAAATTTCACACTGTACTTGTGTGGGATGGGAATCGAACCTAGCCCCTCTTGCTTGCCGTGCGAGGACTCTGAACCACACAACGACACGACCGAAATCGTACAATATCATATATTTCACTCACAGCTAATGACCAAATTTCCACCGAATAAAATAATTATGTGTGTCGTGGCCAATAATTGAGGTTTCTCCTTCAGCTAATCGATAAAGCGTTCAGGAATTCAACTCAATCAAAATACCTAGTCAAGGATGAGATTGAAAAATACAGAGGATTTGGAGGGGTAAAAATTGGTAAACTTTTTTCAAGCGAATAGATTTATGCACTACTTGTTTGCCTAAATTGCTGTAATATTGATCATCGACTGTTTTGAGGTACGCATTGAGGACGATTTTATTGTTACGAAGGATGGTGTGGAAGCGTTGAATGATATTCCAGTTACGCCTGAAGAAATTGAAGCATTTATGGCGAAATGAGACAAAGATAAAATATCAAAATTGCAAATAAACGAGAAACTTGGTGCAACTTTGTCAACCCACACTTGGCACAAAGTAGGGACTGCGCGCTTTTGTGCTTGTTTCTGCGATACGCGTAGTTTCGTTTTAGCATTTACAGCTGTCCATGACATTATGTTTTGGATGCTCACGACAGTTAGCTACCGTAGCTAATTTGTTGAAATGGTTTCAGCTTACATCGAACGAAAAGCACGCAGTTTTGCTAATTTCTAGCTAGATAAGATGAAAAGAAGCAAGCAGAAGAAGTCAACTGTGGGAACTGCCGGATATTCTTTGAAACGTAAAGGAAACTACCTGGACGATTTATTGAAACCGTTGGAAGCTTGCCAAATATCAAACCGTCTCATGAATTGAAATTGCGGTAAGATCAAAGACTTTTGCTTCCTATTATTGTTGTGTATGTACATAGTCGGTCCACTGAGAGAATGCGGAGATTTCAATACTCGTGAAAGGCATTTTTTTGCGTTAGACTAGCACAGGTCCTTTGCAGGGAAGGTAGAGTAGAAATAACACAGCGTAAGGGTGGGTTAGAAGGTGCGAATTTATTTGCACTATCTCAGCTGATAAATTTTGAGGGAGAGAGCTGCGAAGTTTATAAACGCGGGCAAAAACCAGCTGGGATAAAGTCTGCACTCTGTCTGCTTTGAACGTACTGCACTGAAAACCAGTTTCACACTGATCTAGCGAGTGTTGTATTTGCACTTTGCACGTACCTGCAAATGATGGGTGATTTCTGCATCTGCCCAACGTTTCATGTGCTCTGTGCTCTACTATCGTCTATCGCAATGCCAAAATTTATCCAATAAATGCCGCGCGTAGTAGTACTTTATACTTTTTTCTTTCTCTGTTGGAAGCGTCCATAAATGAGATCGTCATTTGTGAGATAACCGCGAAGATTCGTCGTGAATATTTATTTATTGGATCGTTGATTCAGTTTCTCGCTCGTTACTTTACACAACTGTACAACATTCCAATCCAACACGTCCGCCAACGTAAATCTCGTGCAAAACTAAAGTAAACAACATGGTGTACATAAAGCGCGTTGGTGTAATCATCTGAGAAAAAACTGTTTTGCTTCCAAACGACACTATGCATGTCGTTTCGTTTCGCGTCTTTTTCCGATTGCTGTGCGTTGTAAAATGCTGTGCGTAGCGTCATACTATTTTACCTATTGACGTTTGCATGCAACGCACATTTGGGATAAAAATCAAGACCACGAAGATTGGCCGAATTTTTCAGTTTCCTCCATCGACGACCAAGTTTATGGATTTTGTCTTGCAATCAGGTTGGAATTTCTTGTTGTTTTCGACGAAAACTGCAATAGTAGAACATCTTCCCGTTTGGCTCTACAATAAGCGAAGAGAAGTCTCACTTCACCAGTCACCAAATTGCTGTCTGCCTCTATGTGAATCACCTTTCACGTAACCACCACACAACACCCGCCAAATACCAACTGATGGTTGGTTTGGCTTCATTCATATGCTGCTGGATCAGTCATCATTTCTGCTTGACTCATGAGGCGTTATCTTTCCTCTGTCAGTCGCTGATTTGAGTGTTCAGAAAGAAAACCAGTGTTTATTCATTCATTCAGGCGACCCTTTGCTTCTTCTTTCTTCAAGCAATATTGCTTCCTCTTTGAGCTGCTACTTTGTGGAGAGGGCACAACCTTAGAAAAGAAGCTCAATTTAGCTGAAAGGAAGAAGCCCGTCCTTTTATTCGATTTTCCACAGACACGAGAGGGGACAGATAAGAGATTGCTGTTCAGTCGGAAGCTACTTTTACAAACGTCATTGATGAAGCTGAGAGAATTTTGCCATTTTCTAGCCATAAAATGCCGACCTCCTCTCCGTTATCACAGCAAAACGTGCAGTCTTGGGGGATTTGTTCCAGTTTTTTACTGCGCCCCTGATTTTGATGATGGCTTCCTCTTCAAGTCTTGAGTAAGCTGGCTGCTATCACGCTAACTGGCCAACTCTTTCCAACGTTCCTGGAAGAGCGAAAACTCTGCAATAAGCCTTCTGCTTGCTCCAAACAACTGGAACCAAATTCAAGCAGGGAGCTTCATCAAGGCAGTCATTCTCAGCAGCAATCCAGAGATACGAAACTGGGGCAAACTGAGAACAGTAGTACAATAATTAGCGAAATGTCATTTGAGCAGGACCAGCATCAAGCATTTCAACGTCAAAGCTCGATGTTTTCACGACATCCGAGGTAGGCTACAGTTTGTGTAGTAGGCTAGGTGCTGTTGGCTAGGATTCATTGACATGTGAAGGCTTCCACTTGACTTCACGCAAAAAACAGTTTGATTTGTGATTACTAGAGGAAACTCTATTGCCGGCCGGGCGGGCCGGGGCGCGGGGGGGCGGCGGGTGCGGCGCGCGGGTCTTCGCTCTTGCGCGGCTTTTGTCTTTTCTTGTGTATGTGTCGGTTCATAGCGAAAAACAGATAGCGGTTGCGTTGCGAGTATTTTTTGAACAAAGCAGCCGTCAAGCAAACTAAAAATTGTATGCTATTTATCTGTACGGTATTGTTTTGCTTATATCAGCATAGTGGGGTAAGTCAAGTTGCCAGGGAAAATTCGGCCCACTTACTTTCTTGGCTTATTTGAGCGGGCCAGAATTATTCCAAACTGCGTTAGCTATAAATAACGTACGGTGGGGTAAACCCAGCCACCTCTAGTACTGAAGACCGTTCTATCTATATGTGGCTGGCCGGATTTACCCCACCAATAAAACCGGCCCCGGGGTTTACCCAATGATACCCTATATTCCATAACCACCCCAGATGTCATTGTTTGCGCATCATGAACTTTTGTCGTGTGTGTGCATATAGGGTACTATGAAGGTAAACCTGGCCATGGGGTAAACCCGGCCAACTGAGCTCCTGTGAACTGGCTGTTACAGCAAATGATAAACCAAGTACGTAGCACATTTGAAGCAGTCGAGAGTTCAAGGAATCGATTGATATCATTTTTGTCTCAATGGATTCATTCTTTGCTGAGATATGAAACCCTGAAGCTTAGGTGGCCGGGTTTACCCCGTGGTACCCCACCGACCATAACTTGTGTTTTCTCTGCAGCAAGCTCGTTCGACGTAGCATGGATCGTCTGCGGCGTTCCTTTCGCGAATCCTTCCGACGTCGCGGATCGAGGGAGCGCGGCGGTCTGACCACCTCACGCAGTAGCAATCACAGTCTGCCCCATTCTTCAGCCGCCCTGCATGCGGCCAAAACTCCTGCTGCGTCCACTTCCTCCCAGGGATCGGACGCGACCACGGCTGCCAACGCTAAACCGCAGCACTGGCAGCAAGATGAAGCAGCTGTGCGCTCTGGCACCTGCAATTTCTTTGTCAAGGTAAGTTAGGTAGACGGCATCGATATTGACCAGTTGCGCTAAGACGTGGTTGACGCGAGGTGGCCCCACGGTACTTGTTTCATCCTGTTCTTCAGTGTGTTGAAGAGCGCTTCTCTGGAAATGCACCTTAGGTACCTTTTTATGGTCCAGCAGCCATTTTCCAAACATATTGAGCCTTCCGCATTACATTGCTGACCAGTTTGCAATTTAACCCCTCCTGTGTGCTGAGATACGGCTGCTGGTAGGCCCAATTTTCCCCCCACTTGCCCGCCACTTTTTTCAAAGATTCTTTGCATCATTCTACTCCATTTTCTTCGCAGATTTCGGTTTGGAGCATGCCCCTTCGATATTTTGATGAATATGGCGTGATATAGTCCAAAACGCGATAATTTTGGCTAATTTGATCATTTTCGTCAATTTTTATGGTGTTTTCATCAAAATATCGAAGGGGCATGCCCCAAACCGAAATCTGCGAAGAAAATGGAGTAGAATGATGCTAAGAATTTTTGAAAAAAGTGGTGGGCAAGTGGGGGGAAAATTGGGCCTACCAGCAGCCATATCTCAGCATACAGGAGGGGTTAAATTGCAAACTGGTCAGCAATGTAATGCGGAAGTCCCAATATGTTTGGAAAATGGCTGCTGGACCATAAAAAGGTACCTAAGGTGCATTTCCAGAGAAGCGCTCTTCAACACACTGAAGAACAGGATGAAACAAGTAGTAGAGTGTAAGTTTAGATCGGCGTCGATAGGGATGTCGACGTTGTTCAGTCTTATGGGAGCGAGGGGAAAAAAGAAGGGCCAACAAACGACGTTGATTACCGCAACTGCATGGTATGTATCTAAATTGACGCAAAATAATACTGCGGGGTCACCTCGCGACCACCCGAAAGTGTTAGCGTAACTGGTCAATAGATGGATGTATAGTGGGGTACTAGGAAGTGAACAGGAGCAAGGTGAAGTGTTGTGCTTGATTTGGCCTAGCTGCACGTACTATTAGTTTCCTGCCTTCAAGCACGGCACTGTACGTACAGCATGGTTGTGCCAATTCAGCATGTTGAGTTGACGTGTGTTTTGTTTTCTGCTTTCAGTATTTGGGCTGTGTGGAGGTGTACGAGTCGCGAGGGATGCAAGTGTGCGAAGAAGCGCTCAAAGTGCTCAGGGTAAGCGTGGAATAATCACTCGAGCGTGAAACATCAAGTTTCCTAGTTGACGTGGCGCGCGTATGCTCTGTCTAGAGAAGGCAAGGAAAGTGATCTTTTTGTCTGCGGTATACACACGGCGAAAATCCGATTTCTTGCTAGCTTTGAACAGAGTATACTGTCGTTTCTTGATGTAGGGTAGTGTGGGGTAAAACCAGACACCAAGCTTGAGACTGGTGTGGATGGGTCGGCTATCCGCATCTTCCAATATTTATTGTTGTTCCTGGGTTGCCCTTGGTTATGAATCACAGGCGAAACATCAAATTCACGAGTTCACCCAAGCTACTTCTATAACACAGGTTAGCCAATAACACAGTAGCTCAGATAAACAAAACACAGTGGTAGCCGCCTGGGGTAGCCTCTACAGTAGTTCGTAGTGTGCTGTGGCTGTGGGTTTTTGGGTTAAACTTGGCCGTGGTAAACCCGGCCACCTAATCTTCATTGAACTTTGTTCTTTCAGCAAATGATGAACCAAAGAGCTCAGTTGAAAGAAGAGAGTTCAAGAAACTTGTATAATACTGTATAATATTAGTCTCAATCGGTC
>JASAMW010005488.1:0-13278 GCA_030247985.1 Epsilonema sp. ZAB3_2 | reverse complement strand
CATCTCGCGCCTACCCAGAAGTACTAGCGCCACTGGTCGATAGTAAGTGCTTCAATTATCAATCAACGTTCCTCTTCATTTTCTTTCTCCTCTTTTCTGCTTCCGCCATTGGTTCACCCAATTTTGCTTCAGCATGCCTTTTCTCTCCATTTGCTTATCCAATCTCCGCGTTGGCGTGATAAGATTCGCTGTATTCCACGTAACAAAGCAAAAACATGCCGTTCTTAAGTGCGATCCACATAAACATACTGTAAAGCTTCGTGTATAACCCCCTTCGAATATAACCCCCTCTCGTGTATCTATAACCCACCCACCCCCTTGGTGACTAACGATTCTTTAATACGCGTAAAACGCGCAAATATAGCAAAATAAGCATCGCTGGTGATGATTTGGCACATTTTGCTTTGCCTACCATAGTGTATAAACCCCTCGTGCATAACCCCTCTAATCGGTGACTAACGAAACGATCCCCCGGGGGTTATACAAGAAGTTTTACAGTATCCATCCAATAATTCAAAAGCTCTTCATAATCTTCAAGGTGTCATGACGGCCCATCGGATGCGCAAAGGAGGTGGTCGTAAGAGTTTCTCTTCAACAACGGGGAAAACACAACTTACAATTTTAATGTTCGTCACGGATACTACTCGATGAGAAGGATCAATTTCAAAGTGTGTGGGTCGCAGAATTTTGCCATGCTAATTCTGTCCTCGCGAAAAAACAACCCTGATTCGTGGGCAGATTTGGATTTCTGGACTTTTCTCCTCCTTGCCTTCGAGGCGGGTCAGAAATGCACCCTTAAAAGCGAAGAATGCAGTTTTATTAGACAAAGCGTACCATAAGACTGATATAAATTTTTTAAGAACCTCACTAAAATGCTTAACCCATATTGAATATGACTGCCACATCCACTACTTTATGAGCATTTATGAGGACTGAAAAACGGAGCGCCAGTAGTCTTAGTTGCCTCACTTATGAGCACATATGTATGAGAACAAAGCATTTCATAAAGTGCTCATAAGAACAGAGCCGAACATTTGTGCTCATAAATGTGAACTGACTGGGGCTTCTTTTTCAGTGCTCATCAACGCTCGCAAAGTAATGAAATGGCTGTCATATTCAGCTGTGGAAGTTAAATCCTCCCATTTTCAAAGTCTCAACCGTTGACAACCAACATATGGAGTAGGAGTTGCGCAACGGACAACAACCAGCGTATAAAAATTGCGTAACCATGGCAACGGTTGTCGTCAGTTGCGCAACTTCTACATGTCGGTTGTCAACGGTTAGTTGCGCAGCAAGACTTGAAAAATGAGGAAGTTATCAACCAGCGCTCTGACCCAATTTCCTTCCACCGTGAATGAATACGCCATAAAAGCAGGTCCCGGTCGAGCGCGATTACAACCGCTTCAATCGTTCGCACCACTTCAGAACGAGGCAGGCAGTACTAATCGAGACGACCTCGATCGCAACCAGTGACAAAGAACTTAATTGTTCAAACTTTATTCTTTTCTTCGTCCACAGTCGAAACGGTCACCGAGCCGCTCTTTTGCCTGAACTCCTCACGCGTTTCGTGTATAGGAACCTAAGTAAAAGAAAAAAAACATAAAAACTTGCACACAGACGCGGTGGCAGAGCGGTCAGCGGCGCGCCAGATATTGTGATCAGCAGCAGCCGGTCGATTTCGACTGGCAGGTACACGCGTCCTGTTAATAAAAATTACATGCGCGGGCGGCAAGAGCGGCGCGCGGCGCTGCTAGTAGCCGGATCGATTCCTGGACCCGGCGGCGATGCGTTCTGGGAAAAAAAATTACTTGCGCAGGTGGCAGAGTGGTTGTAGTGGCGCTGCTAATTAAACTTAGCAGCGGTTCGCCTCCTGCCGGGCAGCGATGCGTTGAAGTAAAAAATTATTTGCGCGGCTGTCAGTCGGCAGAGTGGTTAAGTGGCGCTGCTGCTGGATTTACTGAGCAGCCGGTTTGCTGGTAAAAAAATTACTTGCGCAAGTGGCAGAAAGCGAACTGGGGCCGCTGAATTGATTGTACCTAGCAGCTGGTTCAATTCCTACCAGAAACTGAGCCTGGAGAGCGGCAAATGGGTATTTTTTACTGGTAAATTAAAATTTACCTTTTTCGGCGGCTCAGCCTTGCATTGTTCTTCCTCTGTTTTCACACTGATACCACCCAGTTGCTTTGCTGTCACCAAAGGTCTTTTCACAATAAACGTCACCTGCTATAGCCTTGCTGTGAGAATGAAGCCTTTATGTGTCGCGTTCCGTATGCAGACGATTATAGCCGGGCCCCTGAATGGGGTAGGGGAATTTGGACTAAACCAGGAATCGAACCCCATATCACTCGTGGCTTGACAGCGCTTACTTGAGCCGCACGACCACGTGTGGGCCCTAGGGAGGATGGCTAAACTCACTCGTCTTACATACCCAGAACTAAAAACATTCAGCATAATTCATCCCATCAGGGCAGCTAAGCTTTACCTGCATATTTCCTGAACTGCTGATAGAACATGAACAGACCGCACTTCTTGCACTTTTTGCGAAACTGCTTCTCTATTCCTTTTAAAACTAAAAATAACAGCAGCAAAACGTGCGAAAATTTGACACTATGAACCAGTTGCGTTGTCGCGATACGGTTGGTCGATAACTACCGTGTGCTATTTGATAGTGTAAGATATACGTGCCGACGGGGATGTCAAAAATGCCGTTTCAGTCATTTTGGAGCGGAAGGGGCTACAGTACGAATCTGCACTAACTAACACCACACAAAAAATAACTCAGGATCTAGCCAACGTAGCGCAAAGCGGTTAAAAATTAATCGAATAAGTTTCAGCGGATCTGAAAATAAAAAAAACCGCATGCGTCTATGTGCCCTCCGTGTCGAAATCGCCAAATTCCTTAAGTACTACAATATTATATAAATTCCCATTATTCAGCATAACTGAACAAGCCGCAAAAACTTTTTCATTAAAAGTAGCCTATCCGATGTAAAATTTGGCGAAGATTTCAAAAATAGTATCGTCGATCCGAAAAAATTTAACCCCTACCCAAACATTTTCAAAAATATACAAATTTTGCAAAAATTTAACTTGAGGGGTTAAATTTTTTTAAAACACCAATACTATTTTTGAAATCTACACCCAAATTTTACATAGGATAGGCTGACTTTTAATGAAAAAGTTTTTGCGGCATTGTTCATTTATGTGGAATAATCGAAAAAAGTGTACCTTTTAAGTAGAGCTCTCACGGGGGCCCCGGGACCCGGAACCCGGACCCGGGGAAACCCGGCTTTTTTTGCTACCACGGAACCCGGACCCGGAAAAAATAGGCGAAATTCCGGGTCGGGTCTAAAGGTGTATAATTTCGGCACAATTTTGGCTTTCTGCTCGATGTAGTTTGAGCATTTTCTTAAAATTTCTCAATATTTAATAGGATAGTTATTTTGAATTTTCGACATTTCACACACCGAATATTGAGCTATATTTTTCCAAATTTCCCATATGTTGGAGGTTATGTATCTACTAACAAATAGGGCTGATGTGTGTCTGTCTGTCTGTCTGTGTGACGTCAATGCTATAGACTCGCTCAGTTTTGCAGCTACAGCGTTCGCCAATGGCTCATTCGAAAGCTTATATGCCCAAGGGTGGCAAGAAGGTCTTCGATTTTTGATCTGATCAGCCGATCACCAATAATCGATCGATAATCAATATTTTAGCACTAAAAGCGCGCAGATTCACTCATAACTCACTCAATTTTGCAGCTGCAGCATCCATTCAGGACTCTTTCGAGAGCTTATGGCCCCAGAACGCCAGAAAAGCCTGCGATTTCTGATATGATCAGCCGATCACCAATAATCGATCGATAATCGATATTTCAGTACTAAATGTCGCAGAAACCAAACGACGCAGGTTTTCAAGCCAGCGTTTGCAAATGGTCACGCCTGAAAGTGCACACGAGACTAAAACGCGAGATGCGCTAAAGGGTTGCCAGATCTGCAAAAGGGTTGCCAGATTCCTAAATGCGCAAAAGGGTTGCCAGACCTGCAATACAGTTGCCACATGCACCACTTTTGTCTGATGCTGTGCGCAAAATGGCTGCCACATGCACAAAATAGTTGTCAGATCTATGCGGAAAAACGGTTGCCAGATCTGCCATAGGGTTGCCAGATATGCAACTTTTTGTCAACTGCCCAAAGTGGTTGCCAGATGCATAATAAGTTGAGTTGACAAATCACGATCTAAAACAGGGTTGCCAGATCTGCAAACGGGTTGCCAGATTTGCAAAAGGGTTGCCAGATCTGCAAAAGGATTTTACTGCGAAGCTGTAACGGGCCACTGGTACTGCAAAATCTCAATAAACATATGTTGTGTTGTACTTGAAGATTGCAATGACTGAAGCAAGTGTGTGGAGGATGTGGCTGTGGATGCAGTATGCAAATGTGGATGTTGCAATGGTGGTAGGAGCCGAGGAGGTGCCGGACGGTGGGTAATGGGGGCTTTCAAAACCCTATGGAATACCCGGATAAATGCAAAATGGCAGACACATTGGCAGCTCTTTTTGTATATTGGCAATACTAAGGAAATTGCAGATTTCTCGAAACAGGGGAATGTCGCTGCGTAAACCCCTACTACTTTCACAAGGGACAAGAACAGAGAAGAACCGCATGTATATCAACCAATGATGTTGTGCTCATTTCCTTAAGTACTAAAAATATACTAAAAAGTAGAGCTCTCACGGGTAGGCATTTTGCATTGATCCGGGTCCGGGTCCGGGTCCGGGTTTTGAAACCATGTACCCGCGGGTTCCGGGTCCGGGTCGGGTAGTAGGAATATTTGCTGTTACGTACACGTTAGTGTATGTACGTACACGTACAGCATACTATGTGGACACGAACTGTACGTACGTACGTTACGTACATACATATGCAATAGGTTGTATATAACAATGTTCGTTTGAAAGAACCAGTGGCCCGTTACAGCTTCGCAGTAAAATCCTTTTGCAAATCTGGCAACCCTTTTGCAAATCTGGCAACCCGTTTGCAGATCTGGCAACCCTGTTTTAGATCGTGATTTGTCAACTCAACTTATTATGCATCTGGCAACCACTTTGGGCAGTTGACAAAAAGTTGAATATCTGGCAACCCTATGGCAGATCTGGCAACCGTTTTTCCGCATAGATCTGACAACCATTTTGTGCATGTGGCAGCCATTTTGCACAGCATCAGACAAAAGTGGTGCATGTGGCAATCGTACTGCAGGTCTGGCAACCCTTTTGCGCATTTAGCAATCTGGCAACCCTTTTGCAGATCTGGCAACCCTTTAGCGCATCTCGCGTTTTAGTCTCGTGTGCACTTTCGGGCGTGACCATTTGCAAACGCTGGCTTGAAAACCTGCGTCGTTTGGTTTCTGCGACATTTAGTACTGAAATATCGATTATCGATCGATTATTGGTGATCGGCTGATCAGATCAGAAATCGCAGGCTTTTCTGGCGTTCTCGGGGCCATAAGCTCTCGAAAGAGTCCTGAATGGATGCTGTAGCTGCAAAATTGAGTGAGTTATGAGTGAATCTGCGCGCTTTTAGTACTAAAATATCGATTATCGATCGATTATTGGTGATCGGCTGATCAGATCAAAAATCGAAGACCTTCTTGCCACCCTTGGGCATATAAGCTTTCGAATGAGCCATTGGCGAACGCTGTAGCTGCAAAACTGAGCGAGTCTATAGCATTGCACACACACAGACAGACAGACAGACACACATCAGCCCTATTTGTTAGTAGATACATAACCTCCACCAGGTGGGAAATTTGGAAAAATATAGCTCGATATTTCGTGTGAATGTCGAAATTCGAAAATAACTATCCTCTAATCTTGAGAAAATTTCAGAAAATGCTCAAACTACATCGAGCAGAAAGCCAAAATTGTGCGAAATTATACACCTTAGACCCGACCCGGAATTTCGCCTATTTTTCCGGGTCCGGGTCAGGGTCCGGTAAGCAAAAAAAGCCGGGTTTTCCCGGGTCCGGGTTCCGGGTCCGGGTACCCGTGAGAGCTCTACTAAAAAGGTACACTTTTTTCGATTATTCCACATAAATGAACAATGCCGCAAAAACTTTTTCATTAAAAGTAGCCTATCCTATGTAAAATTTGGTGTAGATTTCAAAAATAGTAGTGGTGTTTTAAAAAAATTTAAACCCGAGTATATAATTTTGCAAAATTTGTTTATTTTTGAAAATGTTTGGGGAGGGGTTAAATTTTTTGGATCAACGATACTATTTTTGAAATCTTCGCCAAATTTTACATAGGATAGGCTACTTTTAATGAAAAAGTTTTTGCGGCTTGTTCAGTTATGCTGAATAATCGAAAAAAAGTGTTCATTTGTAGTACTTAAGGAATTTGGCGATTTCTCGACACAGAGGGCACATAGACGCATGCGGTTTTTTTATTTTCAATCCCGCTGAAACTTATCGAGAGATTTTTAACCGCTTTGCGCTACGTTGGCTAGATCCTGAGTTATTTTTTGTGTGGTGTTAGTTAGTGCAGATTCGTACTGTAGCCCCCTTTTCCGCTCCAAAATGACTGAAACAACGTTGACATCCCCGTCGGCACGTATATCTTACACTATAAATACCGCAGGGTCGTTATCGACCAACCGTATCGCGACAACGCAACTGGTTCATAGTGTCAAATTTTCGCACGTTTTGCTGCTGTTATTTTTAGGCCTGAAGGAATCGAGAAGCAGTTTCGCAAAAAGTGCAAGAAGTGCGGTCTGTTCATGTTCTATCAGCATTCAGGAAATATGCAGGTAAACTTTGATGTCCTGATGGGATGAATTATGCTGAATGTTTTTAGTTCTGGGTATGTAAGACGAGTAGTTTAGCCATTCTCCCTGGGGCCCACACGTGGTCGTGTGGCTAGAGTCCAGCGCTGTGACCGCGGGTGATATGGGGTTCGATTCCTGGTTCAGTCCAAATTCCCCCTACCCCATTGGGGCCCGGCTATAATCGTCATCATACGGAACGCGGCACGTCACAGCTTCGTCTCACAGAAAGGCTACTTATTTTCAGGTGACGTTTATTGTGAAAGGAGCTTTGGTGACAGCAAAGCAACTGGGTGGTATCAGTGTGAAAACAGAGGAAGAACAATGCAAGGCTGAGCCGCCGAAAAAGGTAAATTTTAATTTACCAGTAAAAAATACCATTTGCCATTTAAAAATCCCGGTCGAGATTGGTAGGAATTGAACCAGCTGCTAGGTACAATCGATTAGCAGCGCCACTAACCACTCTGCCACTTGCGCAAGTAATTTTTTTACCAGCAAACCGGCTGCTAGGTGCAATCCAGCAGCAGCGCCACTTAACCACTCTGCCGACTGCCACCCGCGCAAATAATTTTTTATTTGGACGCATACCTGCCCGGGCAGGAATCGAACCGGCTGCTAGGTACAATTAGCAGCGCCACTAACCACTCTGCCACCTGCGCAAGTAATTTTTGCTACCAGAACGCATAGCCGCCCAGCCAGGAATCGATCCGGCTACTAGCAGCGCCACTAACCACTCTGCCACCCGCGCATGTAATTTTTATTACCAGGACGCGTGTACCTGCCCAGGTGGGAATCGAACCGGCTGCTGCTGATCACAATCTATTAGCAGCGCCGCTGACCACTCTGCCACCGCGTCTGTGTGCAAGTTTTTATGTTTTTCTTCTTTTTACTTAGGTTACGATCACGAAACACGTGAGGAGTTCAGGCAAGAGCGGCTCGGTGACCGTTTCGACTGTGGACGAAGAGGAGGATGAAGTTGAAGCGGTAAGTTTGTTGTCTTGTTGCGATCGAGGTCGTCTCGATTAGTACTGCCTGCCTCGTTCTGAAGTGGTGCGAACGATTGAAGCGGTTGTAATCGCGCTCGGCCCGATTGCAACCGCTATCTCCCTTTATGGCGTATTCATTCACATTGGAAGGAAATTGAGTTCGGCGCTCGTAAATAACTCCTCATTTTCAAGTCTTGTTGCGCAACTAACCGTTGACAACCGACATGTAGAAGTTGCGCAACTGACGACAACCGTTGCCATGGTTACGCAATTTTTATACGCTGGTTGTTGTCCGTTGCGCAACTCCTCTCCATATGTTGGTTGTCAACGGTTGAGACTTTGAAAATGGGAGGAGTTAACCCATACTGAATATGACAGCCACCTCCACTACTTTATGAGCATTTATGAGCACTGAAAAAGGAGCTCCAGTCAGTACGCCTACAAAGGTTCTCATTTATGAGCACTTTGTGCGGCTCTGTTCTCATACAGGCTCATAAGTGAGCACCTAGGGACTGGCGCTCCGTTTTTCAGTGCTCATAAATGCTCATAAAGTGGTGGATGTGGCAGTCATATTTAGTATGGGTTAAGCAAAGGCAATAAATTTTTATGTCTTATGGTTCGCTTTTCAATCAAACTCATTCTTCTTAAAACTCCGTCCGTAAAAAAAAGGAGGACGGTTACAAAAATATAAGCTTGTTTTTTAGCTAACAAAATTAGCTTAGTACAAAATTTGGAAACACAAAAATTTAGTTCGCATCGTGTATCCCGTGAAACATCAAAATTGCAAGTTGTGTTGTCCCCGTTTCGAAGAGAAACTCTCGAAACGACCACCGCTTGGCGCATCCATGGCTGTCCGTTCCATGCCATTGATTGCGCTCAACAGGCAAAACTGTTTACTGTAAAGCTTCGTGTATAACCCCCGGGGGATAAAAATCGTTAATGACCGATTCGAGGGGGTTATACACGAGGCCAAGCAAAATGTGCCAAATCGTCACCAGCATGCGTTTTTGCGCGTTTTACGCGTCTTAAGAATTTTGGTTAGGGGGGGGGGGGATAAAAGTCACCAAATAGGGGGTTATACACGAAGGGGTTATATTCGAAGGGGGTTATACACGAAGTTTTACAGTATGTTTTGTGTGGATCGCACTTGAGACGGCATGTTTTTGCTTTGTTCAGCGTGAATACAGCGAATCTTATCACGCCAACGCGAAGATTGTGGATAAGCAAATGGAGAGAAAAGGCATGCTGAAGCGAAAATGGGCTGAACAGATGGCGGAAGCAGAAAAGAGGAGAAAAGAAATGAAAAGAGGAACGTTGATTGATAATTGAAGCACTTACTATCGACCAGTGGCGCTAGTACTTTGGGTAGGCGCGAGATGGTCCCGCGATTGCATAGTTAGGGTATGGTATGGTGTGGGCTCTTGGTTAGTTAGCTACATAGATCGGTGTTGGTTGATGTGGTCGTCTGTTCTCTATTCTTTCCTTCTGTTCGCTCCTTTTCCGCTCCCAGATGTCACTTAACGACGTCGACGTCCCCGTTGGCACTGATCGATCTAAACTTACACTAAAATACCGCGGGTCTACCTCGCGACCACCCAAAAGTCTTAGCGCAACTGGTAAATAAATATTTTTCTTGTTCTGCCCAATCATTATTTTGTTTCGTATGTGTGATACCAAAAATATATAACTCCTGTATCGGGAAGAATGGGCCACGTAGTGGAAGAAACGAGGAGGCATTGGCCCGTTTTCGCCCCTTTCTAATGGGTTTTTCAAACCCTATTTTTATTTTACCCTATTTCTTGGGTTTTACGAAACCTTTATAAAGGGGATGGCGAAACCTATTTATAGGGGATCCCCTATTTTTAGGTTCGTAAACCCCTTTATAAAGGTTTCGCAAATCACCTATTTTTATTTTTCGTAAATCCCCTTTATAAAGGTTTCGTAAAACCCAATAAATAGGTGATCTCCTATTTTTAGGTTTCGTAAAACCCTTTATAAAGGTTTCGTAAAACCCAATAAATAGGGGAAAATAAAAATAGGGGATTTGAAAAACCCATTATAAAGGGGCGAAAACGGGCCAATGCCTCCTCGTTTCTTTTCACTACGTGGCCCATTCTTCCCAATGCAGAAGTTATATATTTTTTGTGAAATTGATATTGATCTGTACACAAATTATTCCTCAGCAACAACAGTAATGTTTACACTATTCTTCACATCTAAATGTGCCACCACACAGGTATGCCCTGGTGGGCATATTGGTGTCGGATTTGGTTGTGCTGGTGGTTTATCAGTGGGCACTCTTGGTCTAGTGGTTAGCCATGTTGGTTTGGTAGTTGTTGGCCATGTTGGTTGTGGCTTGCCAGTTTAACCAACACAGCCTACCCCTGAACCAACTGGCAAGCCACAACCAACATGGCCAACAACTTTTGCGGTCGGCCTTGTTGGTTGTTTAGTACAGGGTGTCTCTTAATAAACCGTCCGCCCTTCCGTGCATGTAACTTACTCTGGAACCACACCTTAGATTTTCATGCGGTTTTTTATTTTGTAGTCAAGGCTTCAACTGTAGATGTGTACAAAATTTCAGCGCTTCATAGGCCCAATGGAAGCTGCTCAAACTAACACCTTGCTACAAAATATAAAAACTGCATGAAAATCTAAGGTGTGGTTCCAGAGTTTTACAATCACGGAAAGGTGGATGTTTTATTATCAGACACTCTGTAGTTGGATTGTAAGTTGGCGGTTTTGATGTTGGCTGAGTCGAAGATGGCTTTTGACTTGGCTGCGTTGAGCTCACATCATAATACTGGTTTGGTGTATTAGCTGGAGATGTAAAATAGTAATGGGGCGGCCTTGTTGGTTGTTTGGAAGTTTGCGGCGTTGGCTGAGTCGAAGATGGTTTTTGAGTTGGCTGCATTGAGCTTACTTCATAATACTGGTTTGGTGTATTAGCAGGAGGTGTAAAATAGTAATGGGTTTCCACGTAACGGTCACGTTTGGCATTGACACCTAAAGGTGTGTTGATCATAAGTAAGAAGGGAATGACTACAGTAACGCATGTGCAGACACGCACCAGTGAAGCAGTCGGAGCAAAAACATGCATCTGAACTTACTAGGAACCTAAGGGAACCACTTTTTCGCACTCTAATCCACCTCAGTAGAAATTTCTTACTAAGCCCAAATGAAAGGAAACTGAGGCAGAAAAAAATTCCACCTCGTGCTCCTAGAACTTTTCAACAAAGGGCACCCTTCTCCCGGCCTTTCGTCTCATTCTGGTATCCTTTTGTCTCCGACCACGCCTCTGCCTCCTTCCCCACGCGGCGCGGGACCCTTCGTCCCTTCACCTCGTTGCCTGCGATTTATCCTTGAGTTCCTGGCAAGAACGAAGACCCAACCCCCATTTTTGTGCATTGTACCTGCGTGCACTATAGGCCTGGCAAGCAAAATTTGTAAGGGTTAGCCTACCGCAATACCATACTGTTATTTTTCTCAGTTTGCCACCATTCATCGTGTAGAAAAAAGGCACTACGTACATATTATTGTATTCAAGCTAGACCTGGAGGTGCAAAATTTGGCGGCACACTATGTAAATGCCCAGCGGTTGAAAATGAGACGTACTACAGTATACAAAGGGTTTACTTTATTATACAAGTGTACAGTATGTATGTAGTGCATTTATGCGCCGAAAAAGTCGGCGTCCAGCTTGAGGTTTTTTCATATTCTGCTTTCTCTCTGTCTGTCTGTCGGAGCATCTCATCGCGCCTCTGAGTGGCGAGGCGAGTCAGATAGCAGGAATGGAAAAGTGACCGTTCTTTTCACCCTAATTTAAAAGGGCGCGTGGTAATATCAGGTTGCATTTGCCCCTTTAGTAGTTACTAGGGATAGGGTTAGTAAATTTTTGTGGATCGTTTTCCGTTCGTTTAGGGTAAGTTATAATTTTGTACTTAGAAGGATTCGAGTGTGAAAATAAAAAGATGCAAGTTCGCTTATGTTCTTAGTACGATCAGATCCATTTATTTTGCAATCCGACTGCTCAGGGAGTGATTCTGAGAATTCCATTGCCTGGCACAGGAGGTAACTTTCAGTTTTACCTCGAAGTACAGCTGAATCAGTCCAACTCATAAACCATCTTCGACTCAGCCAACGCCGCAAACTTCCAAACAACCAACAAGGCCGCCCCATTACTATTTTACATCTCCAGCTAATACACCAAACCAGTATTACGATGCTGAGCTCAACGCAGCCAAGTCAAAAGCCATCTTCGACTCAGCCAACATCAAAACCGCCAACTTACAATCCAACTACAGTGTCTGATAATAAAACATCCACCTTTCCGTGATTGTAAAACTCTGGAACCACACCTTAGATTTTCATGCAGTTTTTATATTTTGTAGCAAGGTGTTACTTTGAGCAGCTTCCATTGGGCCTATGAAGCGCTGAAATTTTGTACACATCTACAGTTGAAGCCTTGACTACAAAATAAAAAAACCGCATGAAAATCTAAGGTGTGGTTCCAGAGTTACATGCACGGAAGGGCGGACGGTTTATTATGAGACACCCTGTACTAAACAACCAACAAAGCCGACCGCAGAAGTTGTTGGCCATGTTGGTTGTGGCTTGCCAGTTGGTTCAGGGGTAGGCTGTGTTGGTTTTGCGGCGAAACCAACACAGCCTACCCCTAAACCAACTGGCAAGCCACAACCAACATGGCCAACAACTACCAAACCAACATGGCTAACCACTAGACCAAGAGTGCCCACTGATAAACCACCAGCACAACCAAATCCGACACCAATACGCCCACCAGGGCATACCTGTGTGGTGGCACATTTAGATGTGAAGAAGAGTGTAAACATTACTGTTGTTGCTGAGGAATAAGTTGTGTACAGATCTATATCAATTTCACAAAAAATATATAACTTCGGCATTGGGAAGAATGGGCCACGTAGTGAAAAGAAACGAGGAGGCATTGGCCCGTTTTTGCCCCTTTATAATAACGTTTTTCAAATCCCCTATTTTTATTTTCCCCTATTTATTGGGTTTTACAAAACCTTTATAAAGGGTTTTACGAAACCTAAAAATAGGAGATCCCCTATTTATTGGGTTTTACGAAACCTTTATCAAGGGGATTTACGAAAAATAAAAATAGGGGATTTGCGAAACCTTTATAAAGGGGTTTACGAAACCTAAAAATAGGGGATCCCCAATAAATAGGTTTCGCCATCCCCTTTATACAGGTTTCGTAAAACCCAAGAAATAGGGTAAAATAAAAATAGGGGGTTTGAAAAACCCATAGAAAGGGGCGAAAACGGGCCAATGCCTCCTCGTTTCTTCCACTACGTGGCCCATTCTTCCCGATACAGGAGTTATATATTTTTGGTATCACACTTACGAAACAAAATAATGATTGGGCAGAACAAGAAAAATATTTATTTACCAGTTGCGCTAAGACTTTTGGGTTGTAGGCGAGGTGG
>JASAMW010005487.1:0-15983 GCA_030247985.1 Epsilonema sp. ZAB3_2 | reverse complement strand
GTTAGTATATTTCAAAAAGGTTACTAGGTTACTAGACTAGATACAGAAGCTGTCAACGTTGCCGAACCTTAATCACGGTTTAATTTGGTCCGAAACGTTGCGTTACTTTTGTCGCACCTACTGTACGTACATACAAGTGCACACCCACAACTGTACTTTTATGTTCATCCGTACTAATTAGTGTGCTACGTATCTAACGTGTGTATGTATTGTACGTACATGAAGACTATAATCTCTTGTGTATTTCCTACATATTGCAGTATACCTATGTACACTTGTTATATATTTGTGTAATCTTACACGGTATGACAGCGGGGAAGAGCGTAGGTATGGATACGGCGAGTCCCCAAGAGCAAACAAGGCCCAAATGACAAGCGCAGTACGTCGACGACTGAAGATCTGCTGATAGAGGTGGGATAGACTATGCTGACAAAGCGATTCACCGCCATCAGACCCAGCGTCAAAACCCCCGTGTACCAGAACATGTCGTAGAAGAATATGGCCTACACAAATTATCTACACATGTACACATCACATACCGTATTTACCTGTGCATTGCCCCCCCTATGCATAGCCCCATATTGGCAAAACATAAAAAATGCCCTATGCAGAGCCCCCCCCCCCCCCCCTATGCATATAGCCCCATATGTACTGTACAGTACCTGAACCAAAAATATATAATTGGGCTTAGGGGAAGAATGGATCACACAGTAAAACGAGGGAGGCAATCCCTGACTCATATTCGCCCCATGTGATTGCGTTTTTCATTTTCCCATTTTATTGGGTACCCATTTTATTGGGTTTGACGAAACCATTATAATGTTTTTTACGAAATAGATAAACCCAATAAAATGGTTTCTTAAAACCCAATAAAATGGGGAATCGAAAAACCCAATAAAATGGGGAATCGAAAAAACCCAATAAAATGGGGAATCGAAAAAATCAATAAAATGACGAATCAAAAAACCCAATAAAATGGGTTCGTAAAACCCAATAAAATGGTTTCGTAAAACCCAATAAAATGGGTACCCAAAAAAAAGGGGAAATGAAAAACCCAATAAAATGGGGCGAATATGAGTCAGGGATTGCCTCCTTCGTTTACACTGTGTGATCCATTCTTCCCCTAAGCCCAATTATATATTTTTGCCTGAACCTAGGGGTAGTTGGTCAAGAGATCGAGTTCGTCAAGAGGCTCGACCCTGAAAAACTGGGTTATGTCAATAGGTCGAATAGGTGGGGCGAAAAATCGTGCGTCAAAAAGTCGAGCGCTCAGCAGAGAGTTGCGACAAGAGATAAACTCCATGCGCCAAGCGATCAACCAGGGAACAGGTGCGTCAATTCATCAAGTGGGTGCGACAACAGGTCGAGTCAGGCTTATGCTGAGGCTTTAGGTTTAGGCTTAAGCTGAAGCTTAGGGTTGGGCTTAGGCTTAGGCTTAAGCTTAGGCTGAGGATTAGGCTTCACTTTAGACTGAGGCTTAGGCTTAGGGTTGGGCTTAGGCTTAAGATTAGGCTGAGGATTAGGCTTCACCGGCTGAGGCTTAGGCTCACCTGGTAGGTCAGGAATAAGCATCTCACGTCATTGTACATAATAGTATGTATTTCAGCTACATGTTTATTCTGTTTTTTTACTGTTTGTCTGAGACACGTTTTCTCAAAGATAAGTCACACAATAACGATACACAAGATTCGTACGCAACGTTGATGTTTCGACCTTTTGTCGCAAAAGCCGACTCGACCACTTCACGCAGTCAGTTGACCCCTTGACTAATGGCTGTTGACCTGTTGGCTCACCTAGTTGATCAATTGACGCAGCCAGTTTTGACTCGACCAAGCGACACATACTTTCGATCTCTTGACGCAGTGTCAACGCATCGACTCGACCTCTTGACACATAATCAACCTAGGTACCTACATAAGCTGGTCATAAGCTACCCATAGCCACTCCCACACTAAGCTAAGATGCCTATAAGCCTGCTTGGGGGTGTATCATACTAGAATAACCCTGTTTTGACCTCAATTATGCCCTAAAACATGTGCTTTTGACCTAAAAAATATGCCTCTGTGCACCTCTCAACATAAAAAAATGCCCCATGCATAGCCCCCCCCCCCTATGCATAGCCCCATATAGGACCTCTCAATTTTTGCATGCCCCGATGTGGGTATAATAATTACGGCGGTCCATGCGTTATACGTTTGCTCTGTGTTGCGTGGCCTCGTGGTTTGCTGAAGATAAGGGACCCGTCAACCTCGCTGCCCGTTTTGCGCAGAATGCAGGATACCACTGCTACTTTCAAATACTGTATGTACGTAAAAGTTGTACAGTACAAGTACAGTATCATAACGTATGTACCCAAATGTTTCTAAGGCTCAGCACTTCCAGATAGGCGTCGTGCAGCGCAGTGGCGGGAACAATGTGAAAGAGGCTGATGAAGATCATGAAGATATCGCAGCAAGCCAGGCTGACGATGAACCAGTAGGAGGTGGAAGTTTTCATGCTGACGTTGCGAAAGATGCCGACCAGGATGAGACAGTTGGCCACCAGGGCGTACAGCAGAAAGATGGACCACACCGTCACCACGATCGCATCGTGCGTCGCATTCGGCGCGTACAGATCTTCAATCTCGCTCGCAGTCGAAGAGGAATTTTGCTGCTGCTGCTGCGTCGTCGTCGATTCCATACCGTCGTTTCCTTCGACGCGCCGTCGTCTTAAGCCAGGCGCCGTGCAGTCGCGCACAGATAATAATTACGTACGTACCCACCCGCTACCGCCGCTATACGGTGACTGTTTTGTAGGCAGGCGGGGAAGATGGGCAATTTTGACAAGAATAATCGTAGTCATGGGCTCCGCCGCTTGTGTGTGTGGGAGGGATGAAGCGGCGACAGTGGCAGGCGACGAAAATTCAGCTGCTCAAGCGACCCCCTCCGGCTACCAGTGATGACGATGGCGATGGCGGAGGAGAGAGACGACACATCCATACATACGTACATGCAGATTGATTGGTATGTAACGGTATACTACAGTACATGCATAGTTGCGTTGCATACTTTTCGACGGGCCTCGCAGATGATCTTTGGCCTGGGGGTGAGACGTATCGTACGTAGATGCCTTAGACGAAAGAGCTCGGCGTCGGTCGGAGTGGAAGCTTTAATTTTAAGTGTGGACGTTATACGTTGCATACTACGCAATATACTAGTGATGATTCTTTCGTCGATCCGAGTGCAGTTTTTGCTGCTTCTTCGGCCGCACCGCTTGCTGTCGCTTCTTCGATAAATGGAGAGCGGCCGGCTGTTCCTGGAAAGATAAAGCCTGATTACACTTATCCTCAAACTGTGTCAACATGAGCTTCCGTTGGGACTAAAACGTTCTCCCTCCCTATCCCAACTGTCCTTATTTATCAACCCCCGTTACCAATGAGGTTACACACACGTTTAATCGTAGTACAAACCGATAGCAAAAGATTGAACGCAGGGCAGGCACACGTTTACACGACATGTGTGTACATACTGTAAAGCTTCGTGTATAACCCCCTTCGAATATAACCCCCCTCGTGTATAACCCCCCTATTTGGTGACTAATGATTTTTGTCCCCCCCTAACCAAAATTTTTAAAACGCGTAAAACGCTCAAATAAAGCAAAATAAGCATGTTGGTGATGATTTCACATTTTGCTTGGCCTCGTGTATAACCCCCTCGTGTATAACCCCCTCGAATCGGCGACTAACTATTTTTATCCCCCCGGGGGTTATACACGAAGCTTTACAGTACTACGTAGGTAGGCCTACATACCTATGCAGTCTAATATCAATCACGTACGTAATTACATACAGTACCTACTATCAGGACCCCATAATAGAGAAGGACTGAGCATCTGTGAACAAAAGTCGTGCGCAGAGCTACGCCCGATAAGGGCCAAAAGCGTCCCCCAACTGGGGACCCCGTCCCCCATCTGGGGGACGTCCCCCAACTCGGGAACGCCGTCCCCCAACTGGGGGACGCTGGAGGCGACACTCAGCCACATAGTAGGAGGCGCCACAAAAACTCATAAACTTGATGTTTCAAGTTTATGCTACACCTGGGCGGTGAGCTCCAGGTCGGTGTTTACCCAGCATTCTAAGGTGCGCGCAGAATTCTGTACACACCTTTTTTGCCTGGGTAAACACCGACCTGTCTCAGGTGTAGCAAAAGAAGAAGGTGGAGTAGTGGTGTGGGGGGGGGGGGGGGGGGGCGGCGCCGGGGGGGGGGGCTGGGGGGCCGGGGGGGGGCTTTTGGGCCTCTTCGGGCGTGGCGCTCCGCGCGCGTCTTGTTCACAGGTGCCACGTCCTTCTTATTATGGATGGGGTCCTGCTAATATTTATGGTACCAAGCATTCATATGCATGTTTAGCAGAAAACAGAAAACATATACATGGCTTACAGAATGCCACGAGGACGGAAAGTCGCGAGTGCACTTCATTCAACAGACATGCAGAGAAAAACGAGGCATAGTTATAGCTTGAGGTTTTAACAAAGCAAAATGTTAACAAGACCAAATCTGATCCTACAGTACATACTGTATACATAGGTGAACGGTAGGTGAGAAATGAGGCAAAGGCGTCTGCAAACCTCAAGTTCAACTGCCGAATTAAGCTGTCTACATACGTACATATACATTGCATAAAGAAACAAAGCACGCTGCCTTCGCGAATAAAGGCACGGTTACGGAGGACCGTGCAGAACGGGCGGAACTCGTTCAGCCTTAAAATGGCGATCGTTTAGTTTAGCATTGACTGAAAAGGGCTTCCGCTTCTTTCTACCACTGATGATGCCGCCATTTTCGGTGTGGTAGGAAGGCGACGCGGTCGTCCCGTCAAAACGTAAAAGAGGCGGCTATTCTGCAACTTGGAAGATAAAATCCGGAAACGTACGTCATTACATGGCGACTGTTCCATCGGCGCATAGAAGAACACTCAACACGCTCACGAACCAATTTGGAAGATTACGCAAACGTTTGTAAGGATGCATGACTACGCAAACGTTTGTAAGGACGCATGACGACAGTACGTACAACAGTACTATTGCAACATATTGCACGTTACAGGCAAGTGCGAGTTCGTCACTGCACGGCAGCTTACACTTGCCATTTGTTGCATTAAGCTGACTACTCTCTTCTTTTTCAAGCTTTTCCTCTATTGAAAACAAAAAGCGTGGCGGCGAGAGATCACGCATGCGACATCGATGACGACCCGAGCAAACTGGTCATTCCTCAGGTCGTCCTTCAATTGCATCGCACTATTAAGTTTACTAGTTGCTAGATTTTCTACGTACAAAGCCCCCGAGCCAGTGCGCAGCAAGCAGCGGCGTAAAAATAGAAGAGCAAAGTACTAAGTATAAATGCAAAGTTGTTCCGCTTGCGTACTGACTTTAGTCAAGTTCGAAGAAAGCCTTTCTCCTTTCGCTGTCTACGCTATCTTCATCCTACACAGTAAATGCACAGTCGACATACAGTACGTAATACGTACGTGCAGATAGAAGAGGCAATTTGATCAAGAACCGGCAGAAAGAAGAACTTCGAAACAAGACAAGCGTCCGCCGCCATCTGCTTGTTCGGGGATAGTTACATACACGCCGTTAGTAGCTACACCAGAATGAGCGTATATGTATACGTACATACAACGACAACGAGTCATGACGTACATAAGGATGTGATTATACGTTTCCAACCCCATTTTCCAAGTGAAAAGCGTGGAAATAGATAAGATGCGGGCATTGGTTTATATTTCAGCTCAACATTGCCCGTCGGGTAAGTACTAGCCGATCAAAATAACAATTTTATTATGACGATCCACGTACAAGCAGCGGGATGGATACTGTAGCAACTACATACGTACACTGTGTACTGTACGTACAAAAAACAAAATCCTCGCTCCCTTCAACAGCTTTTTTCTTGAGAGCTTCGAAGGGAAACGGCGGGGGAATGGCGGCCCGAAATAATCCGGTTGGCCCTCGAGTTCGCGCGCTCGATTTTCGCGTCCCCGCGACAGAAAGAAGATTATGGCGGGTCTGACGCAAAGACAGAAGAACAAGCTTTCCACATTATCTATCGACGGTAGCCAAAGAAGAGAGAATCACCGAATAAGGATAAGCGCCCGGGTCTGGACGGGCGACTGAACCTGGCTGGGCCCCAGCGGATTGCCCGTGATGGACCGCCTCATCAAAAAACGAAAAGCAGAAAGCAAATGGGCCGGACTCGATAGTGCCATATTCGGCAAGAAATAATGGGGCACATTTCTTCAGAGGAGAGGAGGCAGAGGCACATTTTCGTCTAAGGCAAGCGGAAGATAGTGATATAGTGGAGTGGTGCCTATTGTTTTCGTGATAATCTCAGAGCCAGCCCCCAAGAATTTATTTCTTTCTTGAGATATTACGGACGAACAATATTCCAGGAGTGGGGTTCAGTACCATCCCAGCTATACGCTTTGTTACTCAAGGACTGGCATATGTACATGGACGGAATTAGTTCGCCTATGAATACAATTGCTCAACAATTTTCTGTTTCTACAAAACGCTGTAAAAGACGCAAAAAATCAAGTCTAGAATAAAACATAGGGAAAAATTGAATTGATTGATTGATGGTTTATTACTGATTACTGATTGAAAAAAAATTGATTGCTGTACCAGACCAGGTATCCGTAAAAGTACAGAAATTCGGTATTTGGTAGACCGTGGAAGACCGTTAGTACAGTAGAGTTTCATCCAGAAAAGCGAAGTAAAGAAGGAGCGTTATGTACTTGTTGAAGAAAAGATGAAGCTGTCACATTCCGTTAGTAAGTACTGTAATGTGCAAAAGACGCACGCGTTACTGCATTGTCTGCGCTAGCGCAAAAAATCCGTCGCTGTGACGGAATGTCACAAGTGTTACAGTAATCTTGGCGCCGGAAGCGCAAAAGGCACCAAAAAGCAAGCGGAAAAGAGGCAGCACTTTTTTGCTTTCAGTTCTCCCCACACATACTGTACATAGCTAAGTAGGTACTTCTGCCGTTTGTCATCAGCTTTTTGTCTGATGTCGTCAGGCTCAGCACCCAGCGCCGATTCAACCGCTTCAGTGGGCCCTTTCCCCTTACGCACAAGTCTTCTACACAATGCAGACTTACATACGTAGACAGTTGCGTACTGGCGCTATGTAGTACGTGTGTACTGTACCATCGCCGTTCCAGAGCGCATTGCGCAATATGCACGCGAGAAGCATATGGCACGGCGTTCAGCAGGATTCAGAAAGTCACTCAACACATTTGTTTCTTCGCATCACGTGTGTCCAATCGCTTAAATTGCATATCTTGCGAGGAACAGGCAATACAGAGAGAGTATTGACTCTGATTTGGTGAGAAGGACGGAAAGACTTTGTCACCACCGCGAATGTCAATATCTGTCATATATCAAGTTTCCATCAATTCTTTCAGCAAATGATGGGGAAGTAAAGCCGCGGAAGCAGGAGCAAAAAGGAAACCATTAAAAAGACAGTAACGAATTGGTCAACAAACCAGTCAAGCTTTGAGACATCCATTAAAATTAATAATGTATGTACGAAAGAGGTGACGACAGTTTACACCACTGATAACAAAGCACTGACCTCGAGCAACTTGCAGCAACGCGACAATACGGAAATGCAAGATACGCGGCGTGAAAAACCGAAAAGAGCTAGTAGTACTACCTACGCATGTCCCACATAGATAGCTGCAGGAAAATAATTCTCTCTGAAAACTAGCGAGATATACCCAATTTTATGTACATGCACGGTGACATGAACATATACTTAGTATGTTATGTACGTACTTGTACGTATACACAGGAAATAAACGACGTCCTCTTTCCTTTCCCACGAAAAAGTTGTCAACACAGCCAGTCATAGGCAACTCAGCATATTTTCTTCGATCGTCGGCTGGTCTCATACTGTATGTGCTGGTGTACGCAAGATTCAAACATATGTAACGTATGTGTTGAAGACGATGCTCTTGCAGTTTTGATGATAAGCCGATCCCATAGCAATATCGGCGTTTTTCGCCTCAAGAGTTCACAAACAAGCAGCGCCCCTGCGCCGATTACATGCTTCAGCGACGGAACTTTCAATGGGCAAAGTGGGAAACAAAATAGCCCGGTGCGGCGGCCAATAGTACATAATTATGCATTGCGGGAGAACAAGGAATTACTTAGTCACTATGACAAAATGTGAAAACGATCAGCATTGGTACTTACTCGACGCTTGGTTTGCATTACGGTATACCCCTATCAAGAATGTACAATACAGGCGCAACAAACAAACGTAGCTGCAGTCAAAAAAATAATGTTTCATAGGTAAGGTACATATTATGATCCTGAAAACTGGCAACCTGGTGCACTGAATATTATTAGGAATTGTAACGGGAGTTGAGCACTCTTGCTTGTTCCGTCAGTCGTCGAGTAAAGAGAGATATGGGAATAAGAAAGAACCCAATAAAAACACAGCTAAATCAGGATTAGGCAATGCGCGTTTATGTACAAAACACTAGAGATGTAACAGGGGCCCCGGCTCCGGCTCCGGTAAATCCCGGCATATTTTTGGATCCGGCTCCGACTCCGGCTCCGGCGTAATGAAGATGGATCCGGTACCGGATCCACGGTCTATCTTTTTCACTTTTTTGCTCCTTGCCCCATTGAAAAAATGAGGTTTTCCCATCAAAATTGATCAAAAATTATTGCGAAACTTTTGAATGAGATTGTTTTGCAGCGCTCAGGCAATCGCACTTGAGTCACTTGTCTCATATTTTCCCTTTGTATCGCATTATGGCAGCAATCAAATGATCAATACTGTTGCGCATTTTTCCTGCAGTAGTTTGCTACAGTATTTTCTGGGCTTGGATCCGGCTCCGGCCGGGGCAATTTCTCAGATCCGGCTCCGGCTCCGGCTCCGGCACTTTGAAAAATGTCGCCCTGTTACATCTCTACAAAACACAGTCTAGAAGATACATACCGTATTTACCTGTGCATAGCCCCATGGGGCTATGCAAAAATTGAGAGGTCCTATATGGGGCTATGCATAGGGGGGCTATGCATAGGGGGGGGGGCTATGCATGGGACATTTTTTATGTTTTTCAGAGGTGCGCAGAGGCATACTTTTTAGGTCAAAAGCACGTGTTTTAGGGCATAATTGAGGTCAAAACAGGGTTATTCTAGTACAATACACCCCCAAGCAGGCTTATAGGTATCTTAGCTTGGTGTGGGAGTGGCTATGGGTACCTTATGACCAGCTTATGTAGGTAAGTTCAGGTACTGTACAGTACTGTACAGTACATATGGGGCGATGCACGGGGGGGGGGGGGGGGGCTATGCATGGGTCATTTTTTATGTTTTGCCAATATGGGGCTATGCATCGGGGGGGGGGCTATGCATAGGGGGGGGCTATGCACAGGTAAATACGGTAGGTGGCATTGTACATCTGCCCACCTTGTACTGTAAGGTTCGATGAATTGGAGGCGTTTTTAGGCTGATTTTAAGCCTAATTTTTACGAGGCCATAAAAAACGTGGATCGAGTATGTAGCTACGTACTGTAGATACGTAGAAGCAGCAGGAAGCTCGTAAATTTGCAGAACAGCAGTCTGCTTTTTTCGTCGCGGGACTGCCGAATGCGAAAGAAAAAATTCATTCGCCGGTCCCACGTAAGTATGTACACGACAGTACACGTACGTATAGATATGTACTGATAGCGATAGCGGTAGATGGTACATACGTATGTATATACGTATACAGACGTGCAGAAGTTCATTTTTAGAAGCACAGCCGATAGATGTGCGTACGCGTTATTGCCATGAGCTATCGTAAATATAAGCACGTTCGTTCGTGGGCCATGATATCTGATTTCTTTTCATCAAGGAATAGGTTCTTCACTTCCGCGTACTTGAACGCACACTATAACGGTGCAGTGCGCAATCATGCGCTAAAGCAGAGCCTGATAAGTTCATTACAGATACTACACTACTGAATCGGCAATTGTAAACGAGAATACTTTGGGATGCCATACAGCATGTCGTTGACAATATGGCCGCCAGACTTGAAAGTGACCGGCCCGAAAAAAATATATTTCGGGCTCACACATCGAAGCGGTTACTTACTTATGTAGCGCTCGAATATGTCAGGTTTTACGTGGCAAAAGAACTATAGGAACCTACAACATATCTTAAATTAGTCTTCCTGTACCTAATATTTCCCTGCTTACAGTACGCTTGTCGCACGTGCGAAAGACCCGCAAAGTAAATTATTGCAAGAAGGGATGGCATTTAGCGAAGAATTACCAAGAGAACAGCGAATGAATCGAGGATGCACTCAACTCACATGCATAGGCACGGATTTAGCATACAGATTATCAGTAACTGCTGCCGATGCTAAGCCAAATACTTACGCAACTGTGCAGTGCAGCACTGCATACCGGTATCATTTACATTGTACGTACTGTTCACGTTCCATGACGCAACATACCGTACGTACCTGTACATAATTATAATTTGCTGGGTTGTTGGCAGACGGAAAGCATACCGTATTTACCGGTGCATAGCCCCTATGCATAGCCCCATATTGGCAAAACATAAAAAATGTCCCATATATAGCCCCCCCCATGCCTAGCCCCATATGTACTGTAGTAGACCTGAAGCTGGGTACCTATACAAGCTGGTTGTATAGCTACGCATAGCCACTCCCACAACAAGCTAAGTGCTAAGATGACAATAAGCCTTTGGGGTGTAGTACGTACATTGTAGTAGAATAACCCCTGTTTTGGCCTCAATTGCCTTAAAACACGTATGTTTTTGACCTAAAAATATGCCTCTGCGCACCTCTCAAAAATAAAAAAATGTCCCGTGCATATTCCCTCTATGCATAGTAGCCCAGGATCTCTCAATTTTAGCATAGCCCCATTGTGCTATGCACCGGTAAATACGGTAATATACAGTGGGCAACCGCGTCCCCTCAGCCTAGGCAGAGGCAGTGATACGACAAGCAAAGCGAAAGCCACGCCAATTGACTCGAGATTGAGAGACCCGTATTCGCCTCTCCTGATAAGAACGTGCGTCATCTCAACGTGTACCTAGCTGAACCATGCAGTATTTATCAACTACCAAAAACGCCACTTTGTAAGTGTTTATTTGTACTTCTAGAGCTCGCGCTCTCGGAGTACGTGGCAGTTTTTGCTTTCTGCCACGTACTCCTAGAGCGCGCGCTCTAGGAGTACGCATAAAAATTTACTAAGCGACCAGTTTTGGTTGTGAGATAAAAACTGCACGTTAGCTAGGTGCACATTGAAATCACGCACAGCGTTATCGAGAAAGGCGAATACAGATTTGTGTACATGGAGACTCGCGGTATGTGATCGTGATGTGCCTGTCTGGCGTGGCGAAAAATCACTGTGACGCTCAATGAGATTACCTTGCCAAATACTTCTGACTTGCTACATTGACGCTAACATTCGAAAGAATGCCCCTCTGAATTGAAGATAATGACACATGTAGTAGTGCCACTGCTCAGGCGCGTGCGTGAATAGATATACATGCTTGTTCTTTGATTTGCAAACACTCTGAAATGCTTCAGTCCAATATCGCGCTACATGTAGTACTACAGAGACAGACAGCCCAGAGCGACAGTATCAATCCAGAGAGAGAGAGAGATAGAGAGAGATAGAAAATCATCGATACTGTTCAAAGATTCTGCGTTCAGTATGTGTATTTTAATAAAAGATATGGTATCACCTAACCTACACATACGTACGTATATAACCTACTGTAAGTAAGCTCGCGTTGGCGCTGAAAATAACCGTATAATCAAAAATATATAATTCTGCTTAGGGGAAGAATGGACGACTTAGTGTAAACGCACAGAGCATCCCTGGCAGATATTGGCCCCAATTTATTGGGTATTTGAAATATCCAATTATTTGGATATCCAATTAATTGGGTTTTACGAAACCATTACATTGGGTTTTACGAAACCATTATAATGGGTTTTACGAATCCAAAAGATTGGATAAATCCAATTAATTGGATTCGTAAAACCCATTACAATGGTTTCGTAAAATTATCGATTTTTACGAATGGATTTATCCAATTTTTTGGATTCGTAATATCCATTATAATGGTTTCGTAAAACCCAATGTAATGGTTTCGTAAAACCCAATTAATTGGATATCCAATAAAATGGTTCCGTAAAACCCAATGTAATGGTTTTGTAAAACCCAATTAATTGGATATCCAATTAATTGGATATTTCAAATACCCAATAAATTGGGGCCAATATCTGCCAGGGATGCTCTGTGCGTTTACACTAAGTCGTCCATTCTTCCCCTAAGCAGAATTATATATTTTTGGTATAATGGTCAATTCTCTTACGAAATTGTGAAACTGATTGGAATGGATGGTAGCTGACTTTAACACAACTACGTCTATGGTTGTGCCGGCGAAAACCAAGGAGATTTCGTCAGACAGCACACCTGGCTCCCAAGAGCATAATGCCTTTGTCCCAACTCGTTAGTCCACAGGACACCTAAGGTGAAAGGGCTGTCATATTCTTGCCATAAAACCACACCACACAGCTAAACAGTGAAGGAAGGCGAACGTAGCAATATGGGCGTGGTGCGAGAATGCACATATGACAATAATAAATATTATAATGTACCTATGTAGGTACGTACCTACGTACATGTGTCTACGTACGTACAACAATCGGCAGAAATGATGCCTTAAACAACGGTGTGGCGGAGAGATTCCACATTACACGCACATACATACATATGTACATACACAATATCGAAGAGGTATAAACGGGGGCATACGGGAGGAAATGGTACTACTATAGGTAGGGGCACACACGCAAAGCAACCGAAAAGAAGGCACGACACAACTTACGAACGCAATGCAAATCTACTGAAGAGGCATATGACGTCCCACACGACAGACGACACGCAACGAAGTTACAAACAAGTGCGCCGTAAAGATTCTAAAATTTGCATACGTCGGTAAAGGCGCAGAAATGCAGATTCGTATCGTATGTACATTTGTACAATATACATAAAAATACGTAATTGCGTACATGTCACGTTTTCGCGTGACAGCGTACATAGAATACAAGTAGGCTACATACGAAAAATCGTAAAATAAGGGGGGTGAAAGACTCTAAAATACGTAGTTAGTGATGTACGTAAATCTCCACGCGACATCAAGTATAATAACTTTTTAGGCGGAAGAAACATAATTGTAGGTACAAGTATAGGTATAACATACCGATTGTACGTTTTATTTTACGGTAGAACTTTTTAGGATTATGACAAAAAGCTGTGTGAAAGAATGTTCAATGATAATTATGCAGGCACGGCACACATGCAAAAATTGTCTGTAGTGACACGACAGCAAGAAAGAGGAGAGTCTCCGGGCATATCATGTTTTAGTTCCTGCTTTTCCTGATTAGCTCCGGCACTCTTGTTCGCACGCGCCCTCCTTTGAACTTATCCTATTCTTACGGTTGGACGCCATAATTTTTAGCCGCCATTGTCGGACGCCTATAGCTGTCATCTTAGAGGAAGATCCACTCAGTCATCTCCCTTTAGCGCCCTCACCTGCGCCTAACAGTACCTACATTATACGCCCGTTCTACATAACGGTTATACTCTCATCTCCAGAGGAACTATAGTACTATACGTACCTAGGTACTGTATGGTATGTACGTCAGTTCCTACCTAGTACTCGACACTGCTGTCGAAAACACAGCCAACTCATAGCTGCTTCATTTTTTAAAGTGATTGCTCAAATATGTTTTGAAAAGTATGTGAAGCATTTCGCGCCTATTCGTAAGCAAAGCACGTACGCAGTGTGCTTTACGTCTTGTCTCGACCAACACCAGGTATGTACGTATATACATACATAGGTAGTAAGGTACCTCGTAAACGTTCACTATTAGATACAACATTAAACTTAAAAATATGTACGACAACTACTGTACGTACATACACGTGTGACATAAATAAGCACATTTGGGAGGCAGCCGTGTTACGCCAGCAAAGCTCTCTCTAAGGGACGCTTTTGTACTTCTTTTATTTGGTTGCTGATACGCTGCTTATCCTGCTTCTTTCGCCTTCTTCGCAACTTGGCCGCCAAGAAAGACGAAGCCAGAAATATTTCTGACGAAGCCAAGAAGGAAGTGGTGGTACGTAGGTACCACTACAACTTATACATACATAGTATTGTATGAATGAACGAACAGTGCGCCTCCTGTACATTATCATTCTTCCTCTTTAAAGCTCTTGTTTCCTATCACGTAACCTCCTCTCGTCATTATTCTTCCCAGGCCCCCGTGAGCTTGCTCCTCGAATATCTGCTCATATACAAGCTATTATCATCCCCAAAGTTCTCGGCTATTTCTCATCCGATTCGAGAGCAGCTTCAAAGGCGGTGTGTGTGTATCTCCTGAAAGACACTGGTCCACGGAAGATGCAGGATCAACTTCACAAAAAGTGGAAAGTAGGCCTACAAGAAACCAGTTTCTTTCCAGCTAATCCTTCATTAGCTTCTACAGTACACGTACATACCGTATTCTATCCGGCGACAATATACGGATCAATATAAGACATTGGCTCGGTGTCACCCCAATATCCCAAACGAGCCAAAGCTTTCCGAAGCAGCCAAACAGTGTGATAGTCATTCATTCATTTCTACATCCAGCATGCAGAACAGAGAACACGACATACATAGGTACCAAGTTTGCAGAAAGTTGTCTGTTTTCGCTTTCGTCCAAGTCCAACTACGGCCCTAATCTTTGTGTTCCGTCTCAAAACATCAAAAACTGCCGGTTTGAGAACCGTCAACCCACAACGTTCTGGGCACGTGCAATGGTTCGTGTCGTACATACAGGCGCTTCAATAAGCCCTATTGGCGCAAAAAGAAGATCATGTTGATTGATATTTGAGCAATACCAGCGCATTAGGCCTCGTTTTCAACTGAAATACGACTATTATACGGAATTCATAGTCTCTGTAGGTACTATATGTTGTATACGGCGTCACTTGCCATAATGACGCAGCACAGGGAAGTAAAATACCTACATGCAAGAAGGCTGCCGCTGCAGCCCTGTCGGCTAGAATAAGGTTTGCCGTGGTGGTGTGCGTGCGTCCGAGACGCTGGGGGGGGGGGGGGGGTTGGCGCCGGGCCCGCACTGGTGGGGGGGGGGGGGGGGGGCGGGGGGGGGGGGGGCGTCCCCAGCGTTGTTTTTTTCCCCCTTGGCCCCTTTTACCCTTTTTGTTTATTCTGTGGGCAGGCGCCAAAAGTGCTAATTAGCAGCGCGATATGTGGGCCGTGAGACTAACGTGTAGCTACATAGCTAGCATTACTAGCAGCAGCAATAACATTGCGCTCTTGGCTATTGATGACCCAGGCTAAAGTGGTTTTTGAGTGAATCAGTCTGTTAATTGTTGCTTGCTGCTATGGCATACAGTATGCCCGTGGCGCCATAGGGCCACGTCCAAGTGACTCTTGTCTTGACGTCATCGAAGTATTTCTCCATTCTTTTCCTTCTGATTTACACTGAGCGCAACCGTTAGTGAATAGTCGGTTCATTGGGTGGGAATGCCAAGATTTCTGAAGCCGCGGAAAGCCTTTTTGCGTGAAATGCACGGACATTTCATTCCGTTTTCCATGATACAATTTTCGTGCCATTATTTGCAAGAATCTCCGCATTCTCAATGGACTTACTACTGTATAACCTACAATATGTATGCCTAACAATAGGGAAAAAAACTGTACCAATACGGTTTGTACCCATTAGCGCGATTCACTCCATCCATACATATGCCATCTGTCCGCCGTATCGTTGTGCACCGTGTCTTTGTAGACCTCTGTATTACTACCTTATGCCATGGACCAACACAAAACGGTCCACGCAGCTGTAGAAAGTTCGGCGCGCGCGCGTAGACAGTTGCGTAGTATCTATGCACGTGCC
>JASAMW010005484.1:0-117417 GCA_030247985.1 Epsilonema sp. ZAB3_2 | reverse complement strand
ATAAATTGGAGCAAATAATACTCAGTTATTGCCGCCTGGCCTTCGTTTTAACTATGTCCTCCATTCTTCCCCTATAAGCCCAATTATATATTTTTGACTGTATGTTTGTGTTTATACACGTGCGTTACGTATTCACCGGTTGCGCTAAGAAATTATGAGTGGTCGTGAGCTGACCCCTCTGTGTGACACTTAGATTTCAATCAGTGCATAGTTTTGATCGGTAAGTCGAGTAAGGGAAAAATGCAGTAAAAAGAATGTAATACAGAGGGGTCAGCTCGCGACCACTCTTAATTCTTAGCGCAACTGGTCCATAGAACACTTATTGTACCACTACTGTACTTTGGTTACTTTGGGTTTTAGTCGGCAGGGAAGTTCTGTTCAAGGAGACCAAGAAACTCGCCAAAAAGGATACGGCCAGCGAGGCTTTTGTAGAAAAATTCAATCTCTAGATCCAGATATCTCCCCCTAAATCTGTCCCAACCTTTTCGTCACTAAAAGATGGACCGAAAAGTATCACCAGCATCGCCGAATGTCACCGCAGATAACCTGAACATCGGGTTGGTTGTTGCCGTTGTGGTGGGCTTACTAACTGTCATACTCTTCCTGCTTATCCTCTCTCGTCGTCGCCGTGCGCGCGGTCGTACCGTCCTCCTGACGGGGTTAAGCGATGCCGGAAAGACGCTCATGTTCCGTCAGTATGTAACCGATCACGCTAGCACCCCGGTAACTACGTACGCTTCGATGAAAGAGAACGCGAAAGCCGACGTGAAGATTGCAGCGACTGGCCAATCAGGAAAGAGCGGCGTCGCCCTCTCATTGGTGGATTTTCCCGGCGCGGAAAAGCTGAGAAAGCGGCTGTTCGATCAATATTTGTCCGGCAAGAACGGTGGGCGGGGGTTAAAGGCGGTGGTTTTCGTGGTGGATAGTGCCAGCTTCCCGAAGATGTGCAAAGAAGTGGCGGAGTTACTGTACGACCTGTTGATCGAAACGCCCGCTAGGGTGCCGGTGTTGGTGGCGTGCAGTAAACAGGATTTGGCGCTAGCGAAGTCTGCTCAAGTAAGTGTGAGTAGTATGTGTGTACATCGGGTACTGCGGGGTAAACCCGGCCACCTACGCTGACTCCCTTGAACTTGCTGTTTCAGCAGATGATGAACCAAATAGCTCATTTGAAAGAGGAGAGGTCAAGGAATCAATTGATATCGTTACTGTCTCAATCGGTTCATTGGTTGCTCAGATATGCTGCCCTGACACAGGTGGTCAAATTTTCCCATGGCCGGGTTTACCCCATGGTACCCTATCCTTATTGGGCGTCGTCGTTTTGTTTTGATAATCTAGAAAAAACGCCTAGAAAGGCGTCCTTGTGGGTGGCCGGATTTACCCAATCAATAAAACCGGCCGGGTTTACCCCATGCTACTCTATACTGTACTGTGACGTGCCGCGTTCTATGTAGGGATAGCCGGGCCCCGAAAAGGGGGGAGAAAGAAATCGGACCAAACAGGAATCGAACCCGCTAGCCTCGGCCACAGGGTGTGGAGTGTGGACTAAGAAGACACACACCTCACAGGTGCCTGCTCAGGGACAGATAGATGGCTAAACTCGCCTTACATATCTGTTCGCGTTTGCGGCAAATAAACTTATTTCCCGAAATTTTCGGGATTTCCTGGAATTTCCCACTGTTCTATATTACCCCACCCACATCACCCCAAAGTTTCCCACGCTTGAACCTTTGTTTCTTTTTCAGGTCATCCAATCATCCCTGGAGAAGGAATTTGCTCTTCTGAATCGCACTCGCTCAGCTGCGCTCGGTTCTACAACCGAAGAAGGAGGAAGGGGTTCAAGAGCTCCCAAGGTTCTGGCCCCTTCCGGCTCCGAGTTCAGTCTGGCTCAGCTCAAACGTCGCTTGGACTTTGTCGAATGCTCATCCCTACCTGAGGAGGGAAGTGATGAGAATGGGGACAATGGACTCAAGGATGTGACTTGTTGGTTGGCGGAAATTTGATGACATCATCGATCGTCATCTTTGGTCATTGGGCAGGAACTTTGGGATTGAGATTAGCGTGCGTGTATGCATCAGATGCGGATGGAAGTTTTTGAGCGTACAGTACGCACGTCATATGTTGCAGTGCATAGGTTGGCTTGCTTATTATGATGCCTGTCTGAAGAAGTCTACTACTTTGAGACTGAGAGTACGCGAAACATTCAGTTTACAGGGTGTCTCATAATAAACCATCCACCTTTCCGTGCATGTAACTCTGCAACCACACCTTAGATTTTCATACGATTTTTTCTATTTTGTAGCCAAGGCTTCAACTGAGACCTGTACAAAATTTCAACTTAATAGGCCCACTGGAAGCTGCTGAAACACCGTCTTTCTCCGGCGGTCAAAAAACGAGGGTTTTTTCGAACTGACAGTGCCGATTAGGGGTCTTCTGTGCATGGTCTAACTTAAAATTTATCTCGTAATGAAAAAAATGTCCCAAAATGCTAAGAAATGTGTATCTCATGCATTAGCCCCAGTGCCAGCATAGCAAACGCATGGAACTGGGTATCTTGAAAAAGTAAGATCAAAATTTTTCCCCCATACTAAAGAAAAACGCCGATTTTGAGCTTCGAGATTCAAACCTTCGCAATTTCTGAAGTATGCGGACCAAATAGCTGAAATTTTGTACAGATCTCAGTTGAAGCCTTGGCTACAAAATAGAAAAGACCGCATGAAAATCTAAGGTGTGGTTCCAGAGTTACATGCACGGAAAGGTGGATGGTTTATTATGAGACACTCTGTATATCTACATGTTTGTGGTAGGCTTCTTGAGCGAATTAGGACAAAACTACTGATCCATGCATTACACGGACGTCTTCCATGACTTTGGAACGTTCGCATTGTCTCAATCTACCGAACTACTAGCATACCAACGCCTGTGCCAATGCTACTGTTTTGTACGACAGGCAGCCTTCCGTATGTACGTTACGTACGAACGTGTTATGTGGTGTGGCGAAAGGTGCGAGTGAGTAAACGCTGTTTGTTTTGGTGAACCGGTCGTGTCTCTGTTTGCTATGAGATGACACACTGCGCTGCTTATGACAGCGGATCAGTGCGCGCTACTTTGCGACAGACGCTGTGCTATGTATGACGTACCTAGCCCAGTTAGCTCGTACGTACTGTTTGTACATACTGGTCGTCCACCTTTATACGCCGTTACCTGTGTGTGTCGACAGAAACTAGACGGTTTATTTTCAGCTTTACTCTTAAACCGAGACGGGGAAGAAGGAGAAGAAAGGAGGAGAGGTGAGCTGTGCAACTTCTGGCGTCGGGATTTAAAATCCCACAGCCTGAAGCGGACACAGCTGGAATTTGGGTGGAAAGAACGGAGCTGCAGAATGTCAACTTACTAGCCGAACCCAGATACAGCGGTGTGGACAAAAGCGCACAGCTTTTTCATTGCACCTAAGGGAAAAGTCCCGGATGCATTCTGGGTGCACCAACCAGGTATGTGCGAACATTGTGCCAGTGGCGTGTTGGGTCTTGTTATATGGCGTCTGGCTTTGTTTTACTAATGCAATAATGCTTTATTATGGCTGTAGAAAGGTGTAATACATCGCTCGGGTACGTAATGATCGATTTCTGAATTGTCTGAAACCTTTGGAGCGAAGGAGGAGGATAGGAAATTTGAGAGGCAAACTCTACTAACTAACTGCACAAGAGTAGTATTAAGGGTGGGTGGGGCCTCCAATTCACCGCTCTCTAATTAGTCCTCTATGCGCTACTCTATTTCTACATACTTTGTGATACTATCTGTCTGTATCCATCTTGTCCAATGTAGTATGTACCTATGCGTACGTTTGATTATATTATTTATGTCACGTAGGCACTAGATACATTACATGGGGCTTTAGCTCTTTGAGTGCCCCGTGCTTTGAGGCTTGCTACCTTACGCTGTCAGCTGTAGCCGTGTTGTATTGATTTCACCTGGCTTGCAGAACAAAGGTGTCCGTCCATTGGTGTTTTAACGACTTTTTCGTACTACTATCTGGAAATCTGTGCCTCATAGTATGTTTTCAGGGGTAGAGTTGGCCATCATATGAGGCACTTTACTATTTCTGCAATGAGGTACCCATCATGTGAATCGGGATTTTAGTAGAGAGGGAGAAAAAATCGACTGCCAATCACGACAATGGGGGTCTAAACTAACGTTGGTTGGAGAGAGAGAGGAGACAAATTGAACATGGCAATCTTGAAGAATTTCCCTCACCAAATACCGACTGGCTGCTACTCAAACGTCGTCGAGTTCCTTGTTGTCAGCTGATATTTTCTCTCGCTGAAAGCGTGCGGCATGATAAAAATGCGGGCGGGGTAATTCGGGCTTGTGCCAAAATCCAATCTTTATTTTGTGGGAAAGGAGCGCATCCATGTACCGTGTGCTATGTACCGGATGTACACGACCTTCTGATAGTAGAAGGAGGAGCAAGGATCGTGTTTTGTTGATGATACAGTACCTCGTTGGCTATTTGATGCCATCCAACTGGAAATAAGGCTAGGGTTGGCCCAAATCTTATGTATCCCTCCATGACCGAAATTACCCCGAACTACCTAATGTACTAAAATGGCGCCGGAAAGGATTGAGAGGTCGCTCCCTTTCTTCAGTGTGCCGGTATCTTTGCTTATATGAGCTCTTGTCACTCGTCTGAGACCTTCAGGGCAAAGACTGCATTTAGCGGAGTGTATGTTTAGCTTCCTTTGTTAGCTGAAAATGCTAGCTACGGCTTTAGCTTCACAGCTGATTTGATGAGAGGTTGTTGGCGTGACCGCTTCTGCTGGCTTGATTATTGGCCTCATTTTCTTTTCGAAAAAGACGGATGAAATTGAAGAAGACGATCGAATTTTATTTCGTGTACTTGCTGCCGGTTTTCGTGCAGTTTCCTCTGTACGCGACACACGTCCCGTCTATGACGCACGTATTGCTTTTCTGACGAACAAAACTTGAGATGAAGATAGAAACTTTGCCTAATGATGGGCCGCACTGCACACACCTGCGCGCTTGTTTCGAATTTTCTGCTTAGTTAGTTGTTTGACGCAGGTTTTTAGGTTTTCAAGTGTCAATCAGTTCCTCGGGGCTTATTTGTTCGTAGTCTTTGATCTGTTAAAATTAGGCGACTGGCTTCAACCCACGTCTTGCATTAATTCAAAGACAAAGAAGCTTCGTTCAATTGTGCGATGTTCTTTTTCAGCTAACAAGGAAGCAAGGAATAATCATGGTTGCCACGTGACATCCGCTTCTCTCCTGGCAACCAGGGACGCTAAGTCACCCGGGAAAGCCATAGAGCTCAGCTTTACACCTGTCCAGGTCAAGCAAGCAAGCAGCTCATAGCACGTCAATCGTCATGTCGCTTCGGGCACCCTCTTTTGACAGATCAGTCAAGCCCCTGTTGTTCGCTGATCTATCGCAAAGAAAAAGGTGTTGACATTTGATGAAAATTGAAGAAATAAGTTTTCGTAAGTATACAATAGGGTTTCTTTAATGAAAATTGAAGAAATAAGTTTTCTTCGTAAATATAGGCCTACAATAAGGTTTCCTTTCTTCGACTGCAGTACTGTAAGTTGACACATATGAGATTGCATTTGTATTTTTTGTCACGTTGTAACCGGTTGGTTCTGTTTTTCAGAGTAGAACGGGCGGTTCGGCTTTGAAGACCCAAGTGTGAAGTGGTGTGTGGTGTGTGTACAGGCAGAATTGAGGACGGTGCGAAAAAATGTTGGTGCTTCGGTAAGTTTTCGTTAGCCGTAACGATTATTTGGTAGTGCGGGTAAGTTCGGGCCAGAGGGTAATTTAATTGGGGAGCTACCCTATCCTTTGTTTTGAAGGTTATGGGCAAAAGTTGTGAAAGCGATGTCAAGATGATCCTTGTCACTTCTTTCTGTGGAAATGGTTGCGCGCCAGCTAGTTAGTTCCGCTGATTTGCGAATAATTAGTGAATTGGTTCTCCAAATTTTTTCCTGGCCCGAATTACCCCGCACTACCAACCAACCTGGAATTGTGAATTATGCCGCGTTCACATGGCGGACGTACGTCCGACGTATCTAGGAGTTCGTCACGTGGTCATTTGCGGTGTCATGTACTCCTAGACTACGTCTGTCGTAGCATGTCGGACGTTCGTACGGGCGTATGTCTGTCATGTGAACGCGGCATTACACGACATTTTCGTACGGGTTTGTTTGTTGTGAATCCAGGATTTCTCGCTGTTTGGTGGCGTGTCCGGTGTTGATTCTGCTGGCCACGGGACTCAGCTGTTTGCTGTTTTCGCTCTGTGCCATTCTGTTCACAGACCTGCCAGATTTCTCACAGCCTGTCAAGGTGAGAAGTATAATAGTTTGCCATCTTGTCTGTATTCATTCACTTTCATACTATCTGGGACAGCAGACACGATTTGTGGGTAGCCATGTGAACATGTGGAGGGATAAATTTTGCTCGTGCGCACAAGGATTGAGCTCACACAATGAAACAAGAAGTTGAAACTCACCAAATAAATTTGCTCGCAAAGTGGGTATGGACCAGTTGTTGTCGCGATTGGGTTGGCCGATAGCGACCCCGCGATATTAAGTGAAAGTTCGGATCGGTGGGTCATCGCCGTCATTTGTTGTCAATTCGCCTTCTTTTCACTCGCTCCTTCTTCGCTCCCAGATGACTGAACAACGTCGAAATCTCCGTCGGCACCTATCTTAACTTTCACTGAATTGAATACCGCGGGGTCACTGTCGACGAACCCAATCAATCGCGTTACCGCAACTCGTCCATAGCGCGCTATCAATCGACTTTTACCTTTTTGTTCAATTTACTGTTACGTTACAGGGGTTCGTCACTCGTCACACGATTCTGAGCGATCGCCTGTTGGCCTGGCAGAAGCTGAAAGAGGCAGTGGCGCAACGCCGAGGTTTCTTCCGGTTCCCTTCCGACATCCCTGGATACGAAGCGGAAGAGGAAGCGTCGATTGTTGCGCGTGCTGTCAGGAGCGCAGAAGAGGGAGGAGGAGAACAGGCAAATGAAAGTGTAGCCGGCAGAAACGGAGCAGAAAAGAAGGGCGAACTGGCTGTACCACCTGCACCTGTGTTCTGTGATGAAAAACCTGGTAAGGGGTCAGAGGCAGAAGAATTTATGGTAGGCTCACATTGGAGCTAATCGGCGTGGGGCGTACGCCGACCTATTTGCCTTTCCGGAAGTCTATGCTGCGCTTGGCGTACGCCGGTAGTGTGAGCATACCATAAGACAGAATTGCATCTGGTTTATACATAGCTGTCGTACATAGGGTGTTTCAATTGCAGTGGCTTTGAACTGCGCTCTTGTCCTTTGCCCATCCTACGAAAAATAGAATATACCGGGCCACCTTACTCTTTTGAACTTGCTGTTTCAGTAAATGATTCACCAAATAGCTCATTTGAAGGAAGAGTTCAAGGAATCGGTTGATATCATACTTGTTTCAATCGGTCCATTGGTTGCTCAGGATATCCATGCAGCCCTGAATCTTAGGTGGCCGGATTTACCTTGTAGTACCTTACATACATATACATATACTGTTTTCTTTCTTTCAGAGACCCACTACGGCTTGCTGGTATTCCAAGTTGGCGACTACTCATCGGCAGGCAGCCTTCGCTCTCTGTGCCAAGCCGAAGCCTACCTCGAATCCCTCGGTCTGTTCTCTGCCACCAAGGAGTGCGTACTCGCCCCTGCGCAGTCTCAGAAGAAGAAGAGAAAGAAAGGGAGCGGGAAACGAAAGAAGGAAGATGCGGCGAGTGAGCAAAGAGGTAAGCAAGAGTGCATAATTAGAAGCATGATGGGGTAAAGGGTGCATATGTATGTAAGATGCAGTAAGATGCGGTGTGATCCCTATCGTTAATATCAAGAGTTGATATGTACCTAAAGCTAGGTACATAGTGTGACGAAAATGTTTACGCCTTACGCGCCACACCGCATTTTACTGGATGCTAGCTTTCTTTATCCCTTTCTTCAAAATCTGTGAATTCTTGAGGTACATACAGTAGACCTAAAGTGAGTTCTGCAATATGTTCACAATTCCTATTTCGCCTGTCTGACAGTCGTGTCATAACTTTGTACGTATGTACAGTATGTTGCTTGCAAACTGTGTGTATGATTATGTATGTAAACTATGCTTGTAGGCTGTTGCGCTCCCTGGCATCTGGGGCGATTTTTCGCGGCATCTCGAGGCCGTCTCTCATCCTGTGATATCTTAGACACGGAGACTGAGGCTGTGACAGCTTTTTGGCAGCTTCTGCATCGGTGCGCCCAGAGGAAAAGTGCCATATTTGCAGCTTTCGATGACAATTTCTACCACGGCCATGACACTCCCGCTGTTTCTGGTCTTGACAACAATGAGAAAGAGTGCTACGATAGGAAGATTTACGTTATGCTCAGGTATGTTATGATATTACGGGGTAGGTAATTTGGGCCGGGTGGGATAACGGACCACCGTTGCCTTATTCAATTACTTAGGTGGAGCGATGGGCAAGCCCATTAAATGTGCAACCACTAGATAATAGAACTCACAAACAAGGGTGCCACCTGTTTACCACCTGGAAATAGGTTGACATAGCCCGAATTATCCCCCCCCCCCCTACTGTACTGCCCCAATGAGTATGTATAGCACGCTCTTGCTAGTACCTACCTGTATGACGTTCTGTGCGTACTGTTGGTCTTTTATCAGCGCTAATACTCCCTGCTGCTGAAATAATTATTTACACCTGTTTACGACCTGGAAATAGGGTTGGCATGGCCCAAATTACTCCCACCCCCACCCCAATGACTACGCATAGTAGGATACTGTGGGGTAACCCGGACACGGGGTAAACCCGTACACCTAAGCTATTCTGAACTAGCCGCTTCAGCACATGATGATCATGGTAGCTCGTTTGAAAGAGGAGATTCCAAGGAATCGATTGGTAGAATACTTGTCTCGATCGGTCTTATGGCTGCTGAGATATGCTAGGTGTCCGGGTTTACCCCCGTGTCCGGGTTTACCCTACAGTACCCTACGTGACGCAGTGTTGTTTTTTCATATCATCGCTACTACAGGTATCTGCTTCCGTCCTCATTCCCCGCTGCTTCACAGGACGACGGCTACAATTACACGCTGCTGATGCTGCCGCTAGCCAAATCGGCGCAGTTGGCGCGCGGTGCGAACGCGTTGCTGAATCGCTCCACGGTTGAGAGGCTCACGGAACATTTCTCTTCTGAGGGTGAGGGTGGTGTGCGGTTGGTGGCCATGGACTTGGGACTAAGGGAGGAGTTTTTCATGGAATACCTCCTGGCCGACTCCATCCTCGGTTTCGTGTCCGTCGCGTTGGTTCTGCTGCTAGTCTGGCTCTACACCGGCAGTCTGCTCTTCACGCTGGCTGCTGTTACTGGTACGTGCTTGCGTACGTAGTAGGTAACGTACAGCAAAGTAAAGTGAGAGATGGGCTGGTTGGGGCGTGTGGCTTGCTATAGTCTGGACAGAGAGAGTTCGCTATGGGACTCTAAGTCGTCCTGTGTAGTTTGCATGTACTTCTGCTAAATAGGAGTACACGAAGCACGGACAGAAATCCGCATTTGTGAATCTATTTTGCGCAACGCGCCTTGAATACCGTAGCGAACTCTTACTGGCCAGAATATAGTCGCGGACGACTTTTTCGCTTCAATTTATTGGCATGATGGAAGTGCAAGGTTTTATGCGCTCCACATGCATGTTTATGTGTCCATGTAGTCTTTTGCGACTACGGAAATTTCCGAATTATTCTCACAATGGCCGAATAAAGTCTATGTAAGAGCCCATACTAGCTCTATGCTCTATGTGTACATAGTAACATACATGCAGAGGTACGTACAGTGTGTTGTGTGAGATAGTTAGCTGAATACAAATTTGCTAGTACCGTATTTACTGGTGCATAGCATAGACACTAGAATTGGGTTTAGTGTCCCATTTTAGTGTTTCTGTGCATAACTCCCTTAGCCCCTTCTATGCATAGCCCCATATTGGCGAAACATAAATAATCTCCTATGCATAGCCCCCGCTCCCTATGCACAGCCCCATATACATAGAACCTCTCAATTGCTATGCGTATGAGGCTATGCACCGGCAAATACGGCATGCTCAGACGTCGGCCTGGGGTCAGTTGGGGGTATGTTCAGCACACCCCCACGCCCCCCTCACATAACCCCACGCACTCCCCCAGATTTTTCGAATTTGAACAATACCCCAAACACACCCCCGAAAAATAAAATCAACACACCACCCCAAACATAGCCCCATATTTGCTTCAACATACCCCCATTTCATTGAAATCTGGGGGTATGTTGGTGTTTTTGGGGGTACCAGTGGCCCGTTACAGCTTCGCAGTAAATCCCTTTGCAGATCTGGCAACCCTTTTGCAAATCTGGCAACCCTTTTGCAAATCTGGCAACCCTTTTGCAGATCAGGCAACCCTAGTTGTAGATTGTGATCTGTCAAATTATTACGCATATGGCAACCATTTTGGGCGGTTGGCAGAAAGTTGCACATCTGGCAACCCTATCGCAGAGTTGGCAACCCTATGGCAGAGTTGGCAACCCTTTTTCTGCATAGATCTGACAACCATTTTGCACATCTGGCAACCATTTTGCACAGCATCAGGTGAAAATGGCGCATGTGGCAACCCTTTTGCAGGTATGGCAACCCTTTTGCGCATTTAGCAATCTGGCAACACTTTTGCAGATCTGGCAACCCATTCGCGCATCTCGCGTTTTAGTCTCGAGTGCACTTTCGGGCGTGACCATTTGCAAACGCTGGCTTGAAAACCTGCGTCGTTTGGTTTCTGCAGCATCTAGTACTAAAATATCGATTATCGATCGATTATTGGTGATCGGTTGATCAGATCAGAAATCGCAGGTCTTTCTGGCGTTCTCGGGGCCATAAGCGCTTGAAAGAGCCCTGGATGGATGATGTAGCTGCAAAATTGAGTGAGTTATGAGTGAATCTGCGCGCTTTTAGTACTAAAATATCGATTATTGATCGATTATTGGCGATCGGCTGATCAGATCAAAAATCGAAGGCCTTCCTGGCGCCCTTGGGCTTATAAGCTTTCTAATGAGCCATTGGTCAACGCTGTAGCTGCAAAACTGAGCGAGTTTATCGCATCACAGACACACAGACACACACACACACATCAGCCCTATTTGTTAGTAGATGCTACAGACTATTTCTTTTTGGGGATATGCTGGAAATTCTGGAGGTATGCTGGATACAAAATTTTACCTGGGGGTATGTGGCAGCCCCCACTTTTCTGCTCCAGCATAACCTACTGACTGACCCCCACCCTTGAAACCGTGCCGATGTCTGCATGCTTTACTTGCAGGTATCGTTCTGTCTGCGGGTTTGGCCTACGCCATTTATCGTCTAGTCCTGGGCATTCATTTCTTTCCGTTCATGAATCTCCTCACGTTCGTCCTGCTGATCGGCGTGGGCGCGGACGACGTGTTCATCTTTCGACGCGCCTGGCTGCACGCCAAGGCGGCTCAGCTCCACCTGCAAGCGACCGCTCAGAAGCGGCAGAAGAGCAAGAATGAGGAGGACGCCGCTGCGTCACCTACTACAGCTACGTCGAACTCCGTGGATTTGCTGAGTCGCGTGCTGAAGGAGACGATGAGTCACGCCTGTCTCAGCATGCTGGTGACCAGCTTAACGACGGCGGCTGCTTTCCTCGCGAATCTGGTCAGCGATATTATCGTCATCAAGTGCTTCGGCATTTTCGCCGGCATCACGATTCTGGCCAATTATCTCATGGTGGTCACGTGGCTACCGGCCGCCGTGATTCTATTGGAGGAAACTGAGGAGGATGGCTGCAGAAGCGTAGGACGCAGTAGGCTAAGAGCCTGTCTACGCCGAACCACGGCCTTTCTGAACGGGCGCGCTGGCGGCGAGGACGAGGATGGGATCCGGGGTAAACTGGGTCGGGCTGCCCGGGCACTGCTGGCGCCGCCCCGGCGTCTCTACCTCTTCTCGGAACGGTTGGGCGCCCGTCTGTTTCAGGTAGGACTGGTGAGGAAATTGTGTGACAGGTGATCCAATTTAGCGAGAGGTTCAGGGTTCGATTCCCCGCCGGCCGGGCACATCGGGCAAAGTTCCCTTTTCGGTTAGTGAATGATGCGTGATGTGTAATGGTATGCACACATGAGCGGTGTACGCTCGTACGCCGAACGCAGCAGGGACTGCTGGAAAGGAAAGACAGCGAAGACGCATAAAGAAAGCTGGCATAAGCTGCGCTCGGCGCTGTGTACATTTACCTCCACCGATGTAATGTGAGCATGCCATTTATGCTTGTGTTTGTTGGCAATAGCATCCGAGCCCAGTAGTAATATGTAAGATATGTATTTGGGTAAACTATACTGTATTTACCGGTGCATAGCCCCCTATGCATAACCCCCCCTCCCCCCTATATAGCCCCATATGTACTGTAGAGTACCTAAACCTACCTATGCAGTGTATGTCAGCTGGCCATAAGGTACCCAGCCACTCCCACACCAAGCTGAGATACCTATAAGCCTGCTTTGGGGGTGTATTGTATTGTACTAGAATAGCCCTGTTTTGACCTCAATTATGCCCTAAAACACGTGCTTTTGACCTAAAAAGTCGTCTCTGCCCACCTCTCAAAAACGTAAAAAATGTCCGGGGTGCATAGCCCCCATGCATATCCCCATGCATAGCCCCGTATAAGACCTCTAAATTTTTGCATACCCACCGGTAATTGCGGTATTTCTTTGTTGTTGTGTTTGTTCGTGAGGGAAGTTTATTTATAGTCTGACCGCAAGGTGGACGGTTTTACACCGCGCTACCCTATTACTATACTTTCAGGAGACGCTGCCGTGTGTGGTGCTGAAGTTCCGCCTGCTCTGGATCCTGCTGCTCGGCTGTCTGGCAGTGCTGGCGGGCATCACCGTCTTTCACAAGCCCGGCCTGCGTCTGCCGGCTGCCGACTACTTTCAATTCTTCAAGAGCGCCCACCCTTTCGAGCGCTACGAGGCGCAGTTCAAGCGGCGCTTCGAGTTTCTGCAACGGCGCCAACGCGACCCGATGCTCGTCCGGGTCGTCTGGGGCATCGAACCCGTCACGGACGCGTCCTACCTCGACCCAGAGGCGCGCGGAACGCTGCGGCGCACGCCCGCGGCCGAATTTCGCTTCGCCGCCTCGGACAATCTGGCCGTCCTCTGGCTGCGCCAACTGTGCTCGGAACTGGCCCGAGCCCCGTTCGTTCACTATCCGCCCGGCTCCGGACCCATGATGCCCTACTGCTTCATCCAGGGCTTCATGGAACATCTGGCGAACCAGCCATGTCGCGATCCCATCCTGAACATCTCGCACGCACCCTGCTGCTCCGAAAACCGATTCCCCTACTCCGCGGGCTCTTTCGAACGGTGTCTCGCGCGCACCGTGGAGGCGTACAAGGAGGAGATCATCTACGCCAGCCTGGACCCTGCTGTGGGCATGTCGAGGGCCGGCCCGGTCGGCCCTTTGTTCGTCGAGGAAAAGGAGAGCGTGGTGAAGAATGGGTCGTTTACTGCAGGGAAAGTTGGGGCCGGCCTCGGCGCCATCGTGATTGCGTTTCCGTCCACCTACAAGTTCAGCCTGGCTTTCTGGGATATGCACGCGTTTCTGGACGAGGTGGGAGCGTGGCTGGAAAAGAAAATGGAGGAAGGACCGGCGGGGGTGAGAGGTGGATTCTTGGCGAGCGAACAGCTGCAGTTATTTGATCTGCAACGAGCACTACTTCACGGGACGAAGTTGTCGGTTGGCCTGGCGGTGGCTATAGCCTACTTGGTTCTGTTCCTGACGACCAGAAACGCCCTGATCAGCCTCCTGGCTATCATCACCATCTCGGGTACAGTGTAGGGTACTGCGGGGTAAACCTGGCCATGGGAAGGTCCGTCCACGACCTAGGCATTAGGACTGCATAGTTCAGCAACCAATAATGGACCGAATGAGGCAAGCATGATATCAATCGATTCCTTGAACTCTCCTCTTTCAAATGAGCTATACCTGTTCATCATTTGCTGAATCTGCCCGTTCAATGGAGCTGAGGTGGCCGGGTTCACCCCATGGCCGGGTTTGCCCCATAATACCCTATGTCCCTATATGCATATCTATGTGTATGCACATACAAGTATACAGCGCATCACGTTCATATTCTGATAGGGGCAGCATAGTACGTGTACCCGTTATTGCACGTGTACATATGGTGGCACAAATATTACCTACCTACATACGTAAATACGTACCTGTATATTACGTACGTACCTACCTACGTACGTACCTGTACCTACGTACCTGTATATTACGCACAAATACGTAAATACGTACCTGTATATTCCTTGTCACGTGTGCTCTAATAATGTTCATGGTGCGTTTCAGGCGTGATATTCGCGACTATCTCCATGCTGATCATCATGAACTGGGAGTTGAACGTCCTCGAGTCCACCATCATCATTCTGACCATCGGGCTGAGCTTCGACTTCACCCTGCACTATGCCGTCGCCTATCGTCTCGCCCCTTTAACCCCCTCCTCAGCAGGCCTGCGCGACGAAGAGGAGGGGGATTCGGAGGATGAGTTAACCGTGGAGGACAGCAGAGAGGAGCGGGTGCGGCACGCGTTAAGGAAGGTGGGCGGCCCCATCGCCATGTCCTGCATCACGACCTCGGCTGCCGGTTCCGCAATGCTCTTCTCCACCACGTTGGCCTACTTTCAGATCGGGCTGTTTATGATCTTTCAGACGGGCATCAGCTGGCTTTACTCTACCTTCTTCTTCGCGAGCTTGCTTCGACTTTTCGGGCCAGTAGGTACGGAAGCCAGAAAGAAAACGTAGTAGGGTACTATGGGGTAAACCCGGCCACGGGAACATCCGGCCACCTAAGTTTCAGGGCTGCATATCTCAGCAACTACAATGTATGGACCCATTGAGATAAAGAAAGGATATCAATCGATTCCTTGAACTTTCAAATGAGCTATTTGGTTCGCAAGTTCAAAAGAGCTCAGTTGGCCAGGTTTACCCCACATTACCCTAAATTTGTACATACATACATACATACATACATACATACAGGGTGTCTCATAATAAACCGTCCACCTTCCCGTGCATGTAACTCTGGAACCACACCTTAGATTTTAATGCGGTTTTTTGTATTTTGTAGCCAAGGCTTCAACTTAGATGTGTACAAAATTTTAGCTTCCTAGGCCCAGTGGAAGCTGCTCAAACACCTTTTTCCTCCAGCGGTCAAAAACGAGGTTTTTCGAACTAGTAGTGCCAATTTAGGGGTAATTCTGTGCATGATCCACAATAAAATTAGCCTCGTAATAAAGAAAGATGTCCCAAAATGCTAGGAAATGTGTAATCTCATGCATTATCCCCAGTGCCAGCATAGAAAACGCATGAAAGAGGTTATGTTGAAAAACTAGGACCGATATTTTCTCCATACTAAGGGAAAACGTCGATTTTGGGCATCAAGATTCAAACCGTCGTAATTTTCGAAGCATGAGGACCACATTGTTGAAATTTTGTACACTTACTTGTTGAAGCCTTGGCTACAAAATACAAGAAACCGCATGAAAATCTAAGATGTTGTTCGAGAGTTACATGCATGGAAAGGTGGACGGTTTATTTTGAGACACTCTGTACATACATACATACATACATACATACATACATACATACATACATACATACATACATACATACATACATACATACATACATACATACATACATATGTACATACGTACATACATACGTACGTGTTCCTTCTTTCTTGCAGGCACCTGCTGTAACCTGTCCTGCTCCTGTTTCCGCTCCTGTTTTGCGAGTACTCGCACCGGCTCCGCATCTGCCAAATCTCGGGCCTCCTCCGCACTCTCCGTGAAACTGCAACGATTCAGGTCCTTTCCCATCTTCAACCACTTGCAGCAGCAGCAGCAGCAACCTTCTGCATCTCCTACTGCACCTGTGACCCGCTGCACTACTGCTACCACTGCTGCTTCGTTAATACCCCGAGAAGGGGAGGAGGAGGAGGAAAGGACCAATGAACGCCAGCCGATGATTGCGACGGCGACTGAGCTCGATTGCCACGAAGAGCGGGAACGGCCGCGCCTGGAGTTTACGAAAGGAAACAGTGCGACTTTGTCGTCGTCGAGGCGACAGACGGTGCCAGTCGTCCGACGAATCAGACGCCGTCGACAGCACGACGACGGCTGCGTGACGGATCGAGCGACGACGGAAAACGCCGACGCGGATCGACTGCTGTCGACGACAGCGAAAGACGAATGTCGACGGGACGATGATTGGATGCGAGGGCGGGCGACGGCGAAAGGCGAAAGTCGATACGATAATTGGATGCGACGGGAAACGACGACGACGAAAGGCGAAAGTCGACGGGACGATGATGATTGGATGCGAGGGCAGGCGACGACGACGAAAGGCGAAAGTCGACGGGACGATGATTGGATGCGAGAGCGGGCGACGAAAGACGAAAGTCGACGGGATGATGATGATTGGATGCGAGGGTGGCCGACGAAGGGCGTGAAGGAAGGGCGAAGTCGGCCATTGATCGTCGTACAGAAATCGCTTAGTTCCGATCAAATTCACTGCTCAATCGATGATGATACACCCACTACGAATAGTTGTAGTGCCGGTACGCAGGGCTTTGTTATTCCTAGAACGCCTGTGGCAAGCCGATCGAGTGAAGTGTGATATTTTTACATATTCGCTACTTACGCTTAGACTTTTGGATGGTCGCAAGGTGACCCTATAGGGTACTATGGGGTAAACCCGGACACGGGGTAAACCCGGACACCTAAGCTTTTCTGAACTTGCCGCTTCAGCAAATGATGAACATGGTAGCTCATTTGAAAGAGGAGAGTTCAAGGAATCGGCTGGTAGAATAATTGTCTCAATCGGTCGTTTGGCTGCTGAGATATACTAGGTGTAGGTGTTCGGGTTTACCCCCGTGTCCGGGTTTACCCCACAGTACCCTACCACCCAAATCTCGTGGCGCAATGGCGAATATGTTTGACTAGGTATCGAATCGATGTACGTACGTACACTACTGTAATAGGCTTTACTTGTTTGATGCAATACCTTCCACACTGTACCTTCAAAATATTGGTCAAACCGTTATCCCACTTTTGGTCATATTTTGCCCCAGCTTTACACATACTCAAAAATGTTTTTTTCGGCCAAGAGTGTACCTGCTTTAGACATTGTTTTCCTAAGCTCACATGACGTGTAGTTTTTTAATGCCAGCCAGTTAGGGGGCATTTGTTGAGTCAATTTGATATCACCATGAGCGTGCTCTCTCCAGTAATGATGTAGCCAATATGTCAGCATGAGGTAATTCCAGTTGGAAAGGGAGTAGATAAATGATCATGGTATCAAAGTCGTCCTCTTATGCGCTTTAGTAATGTCTGATAATTGTATGCATTTGCTGGGTTTCCCATCGCTCCTAATAAAGTAAACGTGGCCCAAATTTCCACAACCCGAATTACCCTGCTTTACTGTCATTGTTGTTGTCATGTTTATGCGTGATGTGACATGTGCAATTCATTGTTATTAGATAGATAGTGCGTACATTTGTGCGTTCGTGCTGTGTGTACACTGACGGGCATGCTATGGGAATAGGGGCAATACCACACGAAAAAGAGCTTTATCCTTTATTCTTGTAGCAATCTATTCCATAAAATGTAGCGTATGTATGTGTGTTATACGGTAGGTACACTACTGTTATGAAAGTCTAACTTTTTTCTGTCGATGTTCATAAAAGCGCGATCTACATACGTATCAGTCTACACCTGCAGTTCACGCAAATTTTCATGCAAAGCCTACATATGTACGAAGCTACACTACACTGCGACTGCAAACGGCCGCAAGCCTATGAAGTTTTTTTTGTAGTTGGACCTGTCATTCCTTCTTGAATGCCAGCATTATTCCATCAGCGATGGAGAGAAGACAAGGATTGACCCTGGCGTCGGCATGGATACGTTTGTTGAGACTGTCAATTGCTCGGATATCCGCTGCTTCCTCAGGCTTCAGCTGGGAAATAATCTCTGGCTCGTAGATTGTCCCAAATCCCAAAGCCTGAACATAAAAGAAGGCAAAGCTAATGGCATTTTTCACTCAATTTGCAATCTGGCAACTACAGGGTGTCTCATAATAAACCGAACACTTTTCCGTGCATATAACTCTGGAACCACACGTTAGATTTTCATGCGGTTTTTTTTGTTTAGTAGCCAAGACTTCAACTTAGATGTGTACAAAATTTTAGCTTCATAGGTCCAGTGGAAGCTGCTCAAACACATCCTTTCTCCGGCGGTCAAAAACGAAGGTTTTTCGAACTGGTAGTACCGATTTAGGGGCTTCCTGTGCAGAGTCCAAAATAAAATTAGTCTCGTAATGAAAAAGATGTCCCAAAATGCTAGGAAATGAGTATCTCATGCATTATCCCCAATGGCAGCATAGCAAACGCATGGAATAAGGTATCTTGAGAAAAAAAGACCGTAATTTTTCTCCATACTAAAGAAAAACGTCGATTTTCAGCTTCGAGATTCAAACCGTCGTAATTTCTGAAGTATGTGGAGCAAGTAGCTGAAATTTTGTACACATCTAAGTTGAAGCCTTGGCTACTAAAAACAAGAAACCGCATGAAAATCTAACGTGTGGTTCCAGAGTTACATGCACGGAGATGTGTTCGGTTTATTTTGAGACACTCTGTATTCTGCTGAGTCGTGGATTACTTGGCTAGTTTAGCTATGCGATGTAGAGAGGCTGGCTACGGTCAGCAGGGATTATTAGTACATTCCAAAAGAGCTAACGTTATCAATGGCGATGACGCCGCCAGGTCGAACTAGCTGCATGCAGAGATCGTAGTAAGCGGGGTATTCTTCTTTCACTGCATCAATAAAGGCGAAGTCAAATTTTTCTGCTTCACCTTGCTGCAGTAGTTCATCTACACATTTACTACAGTTGTTTATTCCAGTGGAAGTGCTTCCTTCACCATCTTGTCAAAAAATCTGGACATTACTGAGTGTTTTCAATGCTGGTTGAAGCTTCAACTTTATTTTCTGCTCCACGCCTGCTTCTTGTACAAAAGGGAGACCGACTTCGAGGTAGGGTTTGTCAGTGACGTCCATCGTTATCATTTCACCATCTGATGGAATGGCCAATGCCCAAGCCAGAGCGCTGGCACCAGTGAATGTTCCTGTACAAAGGTATAGTACTGTAGGTACTTATTATTCCTGACATGTGTAATGTGACGTTGTAAAACCCAATGTAATGGTTTCGTAAAACCCAATTACAGGGTGTCCGTTTTGGATATGAAATGTCGTTTGCAGTTATAACTTGGGAACCACAAGAGTTAAAGCGCTGAAAATTTTTTTGCAGATAGCCAACAATATGCCTAAACGTGTGTAAAAATTTCGTCCCAAAATTCTAATCTGAACATAAGATATTGGTACTTCAAGTTTTGACCACGAATATCAGAAGTTTTTGGATCAGAAGTCTGGTGTTCAGTTCAGACGAATCTTTGTGACATCTTCAACATAATGTCATGCAGTTGCATGTGGGAATACACCACGAATATTATTTTACAGTTCTGGGGAAATCTTCAGCTTACTAGAACATGGTAGCTTGTTCGGGAGAAATTCCTCCAGGAAAAGTTGGGGAGTCAGATATGGCGAGCGCCGAGCAGTACTGGATGACTACTGCCAGGCTACTGCTGGTTTGGTTTTGTCTGAGTTGAGTTTTGCAGTGAACCGATATGTGCATGCAGCAAGTCAGGAAAGAAAAATGTCTCCTCTGGCATTTCCTTTGCCCTTTCAAACAGATCCCATGTATTGACTAGCGCTATGATGAGAATGTCAAAAAAATTCGTCTGAGCAGTGAGCACCAGACTTCTGATTCAGAAACTTCGGATTTTCGTGGTCGAAACTTGAGGTACCGATATATTATGTTCAGATTGGAGTTTTGAGACGAAATTTTCACACAAGGTTAGGCATATTCTTGGGTATCTGCAAGAAAATTTTAGCATCTTAACTCTGGTGGTTCCCAAGTAATAACCCCAAACGACATTTCATATCCAAAACGGACACCCAATCCAAATAATTGGATATTTCAAATACCCAAAAAATTGGGGCCAATATCTGCCAGGGATGCTCTGTGCGTTTACACTAAGTCGACCATTCTTCCCCTAAACAGAATTGTATATTTTGGTATATTATTAGCTATAGTCTGTCCAGAATAAGTTGGCAGTTGGACTTGCACGCCGTCCCGCTACTGTCTTCTCAGCTGCGCACAGCACACCGGAGCACCGATAAAAAAAAGAAAAGAAGAAATAAGAAAGAACAGCACAAGCAAAGCGGAACAGAAGGAAGCGCGGAGGAAGGATTAGGGACACGCACCAAAGAATTGGGTTGAAAGGGAAAAATCACGCAGAGGATAACATGTTTATAACTTGACACAGAAAAAGAGGTGGGAATACAATGGGTTTCAGCTAATTTTAGGCCTTCTCTGAAACCATACGTATGTACGTACGTACTACATCTGCTGCGCGGTTATGGCGATCGCAAAACGAGAAACGCAAAACTCAGAAGTGGAACTGCCAACTTATTCTGGACAGACTATAGAAGATTGATTCCTGCAGAAAATTTGTGGAATGAAAATGTGATAGCTATTTTTGGTGATTAGTATGACTGCTGGCTATTTATTTACACCTATATAATTTTCATTTTTTTCATAATCAAGAAATAAAAAGATAATTGATTCTGTGGGTGGCTGCTATTTTCGTCCCTTCACTGCCGTGCCCATACCTTTCGTCGACAGCTGCTTGTGGATTTCTTGTTTATGCCCTATGCTATGTTACGTTCGAGAGCAATGTGCATTCCGACCTTTCAACGCATGACCAGTGGGTGTGTGACGTGTGTACTGTGTGCGAACTATGTATCCTAATCGCGGCTGGATGCAAAAAACTAATTAGCAAAAGTTGAGCTAGGAGCAGTGCCATACTGAAAAATCGCTGGCAGGGGGTGTTTGGCATATCAAGAACTGAGAAAAGACACAGGGGGTTGAAATATAATTATGTTACCAGCTTGATGTACCGTAGGTAGGTAGATGCTTGACCACTGTGCGAGACAAAGGACATCTTCATTACTCCAAGTCCCGTCTTGTTGTCCCATTGCTGTCGTCGGTCGTGTCGAAAATGGTCGGTCTGTTGTCATCTGTGGCAGTGTTGCTCTTCTGCACATCGCTGATTCTGGCTGGAGATGTGCGCCATCGCCAGGATGTGCAGTGTGACGGGTCCATGGCTCGCTTTGTCCCAGTCATGCCCAATTCCAAGCTGGAGCAGAGCAGCCGCAACATCACCCTGATTCCGGTGAACAAGCATGGATGCTCTTTTTTCGATCAAGCTGATTGTCCGTTGAGTTGGGAGCTCAGCTTGAACAACTTGGTGAGCCAATCAATATGGTCACCTACCTACTGTATGTACGTAAAAAGGGTGACATTTTATTATTTCCATATCTTTTATCAACTACGTTGTCTTAATTATTTGCAGAGATTGCCCCGTGTGCTGATGCTGTCTCGCTGCGCTTGCGGCGAGTTGTCCAGTTGTGAGCAGGTGTGGAGTGAAGTGCGAGTGGTTCGTTTCTCTGCAGATTGCTCTCTCTTCACCATTGAGAAAGAATTTGTTCCATCCGGCTGTCGTAAGCGAATAAGCGAAGTCTGAAATGGACAAGAGTACATCGAGTGATTTTTGAAATTTACTGTGCGACCAGCTTTTGTGAAGTACCGTGTTTTTGGGTGTATAACCCCCGGGGGTTATACAAAAATAGAAAGGTATGATGGGGGTTGGTTATACACTGGGGATATACAATCGCCATACACGTATGTATGTACAGTCTACAGTACGTTCGTACACATACGTACGTAATACAGAAAATGTCGCTGTGCGTGCATGCACATTGAGGTCAGACATCTGTCCGTTTTCCCCGTCCGAATACGTTGAAAAAACCTTCTGTCTGAAAAAAGACTGTCCGAAAATATCCCCGTTTACAGTACTTTCCTTGGTAGAAGGACTACAGGGCTGAAATTTTTCCTGCACCATTTTAGAAGCCTTAGGGACAAACATCCGGTGAGTTTATTATGGAACACCCTGTACATACATGGAACTACACTAATGTTTGCGAGAGCTGTGTTGTAGAGGCATGTTTTTGAGATCAAAAACAAAAGTATGTGTTTTACGGCATAATTGAGGTCAAAACGGGGTATTCTAGTACAAGACATGATCAGCTAAGCTTAGGCATAGTACTAGCTTGGTGTAGGAGTAGCTGTAGCTTATGACCACCAGCTTACATATAGGTACGTACGTAGGTTTATGGAGGTTACCAGCAGGCGAATATATATAGGACAAAATTTATGTTTTCTTTGCCAATGGGGTTATCGTTATACATTGGGGGATATACGTACTGTACTTAGGGGGTGCGGTATACACCAAAAAAAACACGGTACATAGTTTCTTTTGTTAGGATATAGGGTCCATGTGTTGTCTATATACAGGCTGTTTACTATGATATGCAACCTCTAAAATGCTTATAACTTCTGTATTAAGAGAGGAATTTCAACCAGGTTTTTTTATTAGAAACTTGAAAATATGCCTGACAATCATGCAAAATTTCATTGATGGGTCCTAGTACGAAGGGAATTATGAAGCATCAAACATTGGGGTCAAAATAGGCAGTAGCGCGAGAAGCGCTCGATTTTTGAAGTCCACGTGGAAGGAGGTGTGCTGTTCCGCTTCATTCAAGCATCCATTCGGATCTTCTGCAGCTTACAATGCCAAAACATAAAGGAAACAGTGCCGCCATCCCTATGAACATGCTTGAAAAAGAGTCTTTCCAGAGTTTTGAAGACGGCTGCACAGTGCTGGAGGACAGAGGTGGGCACGTCGAAAAATCGGACCTGAAAAGGCGTCGCTTGTTTCTTCGTTAATAGTACGTGTACGTTAATGAAATTTTGCATACTAGTCAGGCATATTTTCAATTTCTAATAAAAAAAACCTGGTTGAAATTCCCCTCTTAATACAGAAGTTATAAGCATTTTAGAGGTTGCATATCATAGTAAACAGCCTGTACATAAAGTTGTCTTGTGTACTGTTGCTTGCACTTTGCAGTTCTATGAATGTACTTACCGTATTTTTGGGTGTATATCCCCCCCTGAGTATATCCCCCCAGTGTATAACCCCCCATTGGCAAAACATAAATTTTGTCCTATGTATATCCCCCCTGGTGTATAACCCCCCATGTACTGGAAGGTACCTAACCTACCTATGTAAGCTGGTCATAAGCTAGCTATAGCTACTCCTACAACATGCTACCATGCCTATAAGCTTAGCTGAGCATGTCTAATACTAGAATAACCCTGTTTTGACCGCGATTATGCCCTAAAACACGTACTTTTGACCTCAAAAACATGCCTCTACACACCTCTCAAAAACATAAATTTTGTCCCATGTAATCCCCCCCAGTGTACATCCCCCCCAGTGTATAACCCCCATCAGACCTCTCGATTTTTGTATGGGGCTATACACTCAAAAATACGGTAATCCAGTTCGTCGATTCGTTTGGTTTGGTATGATAGTAAAAGAAAAATTTATTCCTGTGAGTGAATGAAAAGGAAGAGCATCCACCACTGATAATGACGCACAAAAACAAAACTACAGAAGGGTTGGTTTGCTAAGCACCAAGGAAAAAATTAACGCGCACGTACATGTACCTACTTTGCATATGTACGATACAGGTACAGTATTAACGGTACAAATAAGGAGCATTTCAACTTCTCCAAGAATTCAAGCAGGAGAGAACTTCAAATAAAGCAGAAATATCGCACGTCAATGTGCATCACAAAATAATCATGTCACAAAAACAATGGCGCAGCAATTTCTTTATGACTTTGTCTGAAAAGACTGCTGCAGATCAATGAAATGACATCCTGCTTGAATGGGTTTGCGATGAAACAACACAGAACTCTGCTTCATGCAAAGAAATTGCTGCCGAAAACTTCCAAAAACAACGCAAAAAGGGAACAAAAATACGATCAAAGGTGCATAAATTACAAAAAAGCAGAAGTCAAAATATAGCCACTACGTAAAGTATTGCATGTACGTACAGTACGTACACGCAACAAGAGCTCAGTCACAGTGTTTGACCAACTTTTTCATAATTGCACAATAAATGATCAAGCCATATTTCGATCTCTCACTCTCAACTAAACCCAATTTACCGGACTGCAATGAAATGTGCATCTGCAACATACGTAATAGCAGTATATAATGCATAGCCTATAACGATTTAAAAAATATAAAGAGCCTATCCATGTCAATGTAAGAAGGCGATGAAAGGTTTGGTTACTATATGAAAGGACACCGTTAGAAAAAAGACCCATGGTCGGTTGTAACAACTGTATGGGCTGTGTAGTTCCCAAACAAATTCGCTCCAATTACAGATCACATGACCAATAATGGTCAAAAACTCAAACAGCAGCATTTATGAACAGTGCAAAATAGCACTAAAAAATAATTACCGTATCTTTCTCTAGCTCTTTTGCCCATAAATAAGCAATCAGAGACAATAATATTAGCAAACGCCAAACGCCCTATCACCCACTCTGTAGCCATTTTACCGCGTAAACTTCTAGTAGTTTTTGCATTTACGGCCTTCCTCACTTACTGTGGACTGTACAAGCGTGTCTGCTCCAGCAATGTTACTTTCACAATGACAGTACAACGCCACAGCTAACTGTAGATAGATTACATAGAGTAGAATTCTACACGCACATAAAATGTCATAGCTAACACGCAGCTGTCCAGCAAAACCTGAATTTGGAAAACAAAACACACAGACAAGCATGACTCCCGTTCCCCTTTGGCTGGGACGGAAGCGCATCTGTTCTGAGCCCAGTTCGTGCTTAGCATCCCTTCATCATACTAAATAGCTCTCATGGGAGGGTGCACCCGTCTTGCAGCTGGACACAATCCCTCGCTCATGTGAACTACAAGTACGGTAAGTAGTACGCACAGCACAACACAGGGCTACAGTACTTCAGCTGATCTACCAAAGATACAAGTTCTCATGCTTTGTTATCGTTGCAGATGGCTTGATCTTGGTCAGCGGCGGCATTGTAGACTGTTTTCTCCTTGTAGTAGATCTCTTCGTGCTCTTTGTCGCAGATGAGTAAGAGGGCAGCGCCGAAGACGAAGAGAGCGGAGCCCCAGGCGACGCCGTAGGACCAGTCGAACTCCCACTTGGGTCGACCCCACTCCTTCAGCTCCAGGTAAAAACACACTGGGAACACCACCAGGCCCACCAGCATCAATAACACTGCAAGCTAGCAACAATGCTAAGATACACTTCATATTAGTGCGCTACACACGAGGTGAGTAAACTCACGGTGAAGTCACCGTAAGTATGCGATGAAGCATAGGGATGCCGGTGAATTCACCGTGAGTTTGAAGCTCACCGTCGTGTGAACACGTGAGAAAAATTTTGCGGGTGGGAGCAAGTGAGACTATGCAAAAATTGAGAGGTCCTATATGGGGCTATGCATAGGGGGGGGGGGGGCATAGGGGGGGGGGGGGGGGGGCTATGCATAGGGCATTTTTTTATGTTTTTTAGAGGTACGCAGAGGCATATTTTAGGTCAAAAGCACGTGTTTTAGGGCATAATTGAGGTCAAACAGGGTTATTCTAGTACAATACACCCCCAAGCAGGTTTTAGGCATCTTAGCTTGGTGTGGGAGTGGCTGTGGGTAGCTTATGACCAGCTAATATTCGCCTTGCTCCATAAGAGGAGGTGCCGTTTTCGCCCTCCTCGCCGATTTTTGAGCTGCAGTTATCACACACGCAAAGCACGCCGAAGCAATTACTTTTTGCAATTTTGGTATATGTTTGAAAAAGTAACTGCTTCGGCGTGCTTTGCGTGTGTGATAACTGCAGCTCAAAAATCGGCGAGGAGGGCGAAAACGGCACCTCCTCTTATGGAGCAAGGCGAATAGGTAGGTTCAGGTAACCTACAGTACATATGGGGCTATGCATAGGGGAGGGGGGGGGGCTATGCATAGGGCATTTTTTATGTTTTGCCAACATGGGGCTATGCATAGGGGGCCTATGCATAGGGGGGGGGGGGGGGGGCTATGCACAGATAAATACGGTATTACAGTCCGCCCACTGAGAGAGCGCAAATATGTTCCGAATTCCGAAGTCGCGGAACGCGCACAATAGCATAAATGGCAGGCCAATGTCCGTCATTTTACGCAAAAGTGTCCGCGACTGCCAAATCTCCGCATTCTCTCAGTGGACCGACTACAATGTATATGGACTATTTGGTAGCCTACCTGCCAGTAAGGAGAAGTACATGGCTATCCTGTAGTAGAGGTACTTCTTTGAGGCATCTTCACTGTTCAACCCAAACACAGTCAAAACGACACTGGCCAATATCAACAGAGCAGCAATCACCAACAACGCAGCAACCACCTTCGTGTACACTGAAAAGAGCAACGACACTATTAGAAAGGGATTTCCACACATCCAAGTCAGAAGATTCGTTTGATATGAGGGTGGGCAAAATAATGCGTCGCTTACAACCACTATCACGTACAGTACATCCCAACAGAAGCTAAGCCACCATCATACATTCGTGAAGGTTATGGCATTATTACGTGATTGAACATGCAGCTGTATGTTGATACTAATGACTCCATCAACGTTTTTGCGCGTCGATCCCAATGAATGCATCATCCCTCACTTTCAGTCTTCAAGGTCAAGTTTAATCCGCTGTCTATCTGCGTGCGCGCGGGAGAAATGCGCGTGCAATGATGCGGTAGCACTGTGCGTACAGAGAGACAGTGTACGTACGTACGTATATGCAGAGTTAGTAAGGTATTATTCGTCGACATTTTGTTATTCCTTCGCATCCACCTGTAGCCTGCAAGTTTTGAAAGTCATCCATTGGAATAAACCGAGTGTAGGCGCAATATAACAATCATTTCAGAGGATTACGTATTACGATACGACTGACTACTCCTACTTTGTACATACTACATACGTAACGTACGTACATACTGCGTACGTACAGTATGCCTGGTGTAAGACGTCACCTCACGTATGGTGTGAATGCTACCAAGCCTTATTCTGTTGCAAGAAAACATTGTCGACCGCTTGCAAATGGCCAGCTTTACAACATGCATGCGTCACAAATAAACAAAAAACATAAAACAATCGTGCAGCTTGTAGGTGCACTGCACACAACATGATCAAGACAATCTTAATGTACAGCAAACCAACTTAGGAACATCTGACTCTCACCCTTGTTTCGCCTCCTTGGGTCTGCACAACCAAGAAAGAGCGTGTATTAAGCATGAATTCGGACATGTCACAACTTTACATGCAAAGTCAGTGAAAGCATGAACGTACAGTACTTTGCACAGTTAGCACGAATGCATCGGTATGTTGTCTGTATTGTACAGATAGCGCTTTCAATATCATGTAACAAGATTATGAAAGAAAAGAATACGCTCGTGTACTCCTCGCCTTCTGTTTGAAGCCCTGCGGAATGTGAACGCATGTATTTCCCCAACCGGCATCGTCATAAAACGTAACCTACCGTAAACTGCTACCAAACGAGGAAGCAAAAGCTGCCAGGGAAAAACATGATCAGTTATGCAAAATTTGCCGTCCAAAGCTAGCCGCTTTTCATATGTGAAACCGGCTGCTGGCTATCCATCCAGCCCTTCATTTGCCCACATTCATGCGTGAGCGTGACAATATCGATGTGTAGATTGGAGATCCCCAGTTGATTCGCCTATTTTGTAGCGGTCTTGTTTATTTCGCAACAGCCCGCGCATGAAATTTGGCGCAAAATGAAAAACATCTTCACAGGTCAAATGACGCCCTTTACTCAATAGTACTAGAATATATTCTATTCACCGGTGCACAGCACACAATCCACCCTATGCATAATGTATGCATGTTCAACCTCACGCAAAAGCCGAACAACCAAATTTTGCATTATCAGTTGAACAAGATCAGTGATGCCTTGGAACGTCAACTTCTTTGGCTATCGTTCAAACATGCCGTTGCATTTGTCTGGTTACGCCTGGTAAATAAATATGGTAGAAAAGGGCTCGACCCACAAATTTGAGAAATCATTCACGAGTACGCTTCGCCCTTATCCAGTATCCACAGCGTAGTGACAATTCTGGACAAAATTCTGCTCCACTCCCAACCCAAACCGCACATCTCAAGCTGATACGATAATAGATACGATACGATCATAGACAAACTTTTCCTTCAGAAACCCTCTGATCGGCAAAGTTGCGTACACGTGAATGCGAAAAGCATAGGACTTCCCCCAGTCAGAGCTAAAGAGTTCGACCGAGAAGTTTTTGTCAACAAATCTCTTCAGGTAAGAAACCAAAAGAAACGCCTTCCATTCCCCAAAGGACCTAGCACTAAAAGACGAGAGAGTGAAAATCCCAAAGAAACCTCGACATTTGAATGACAGCTAATGCTCACTCGCCTTGCCGTGAGGAACAGCTTGTGCTAGGAAATGAGCACTGCTCTTCATAGAAAATGCCATCCCATCGTACTGTTAGAGTACTGTCGCCATACTACGACATACGTAAGTACGTACATTTCTATCAGCGTTCATTCACACGCCCAATGGTTCGCTGAGTTCTTGCTCATTCTTCGACTACGTTCGTTTCTTACGTACCTAGCTCATAAAACTCTGGATGGGATGGATGGTGACACTAGCCATTTCGAGACACAAGTGTTCAGATAACATCGACATGTACATACTGTAAGGCAAGAGCACATTAGCTTTGATGAAATTTGCTAGTCCTTGGAGGAGAGTATATACCAATGAAAATGAATGCGAATGTAAGTCGAGTGCAGTCTGAACCCACCCCTCTTGTTGTTTTGCGGTAAATATCAGAGTGAAGAGTGCAGCTAATACTTTGAAGCAGGGCCAAGTAGAATAATGCACTTATGCGTATAGTACAAGCCAATGTGGAATGCGCTTTACGCAGGGCAATGTAACAGCCAGCGAAATAAAGAGAATTCGACAAACTGGCTACGGCTTGCTGTGCAGTGTTGTAATATCGTAGGACACTGCGCACCCTTCTTCTATGCCAAGGTGTATGTATGTACGTACATAAATATGGGAGGCTGCGGCAGCAGTATCAAAACGTACAATATTCGGTAGTGCCCAAGCACAGGCAAAAAGCAGTAATCTCGCTTTATTGTCCGTGCTTAGCAGGCGCTTAGAAAAACATGAAGAAGCAGAACACTTTTGATATTCTTCTTCGGATGAAAAAACAGAGATGAAAGCGCTTGTGCGAAAACCCCTCTTTCGAGCATGCTAACAGCTTTTGACTGCCTCCAAGGCATTTCCTATTTCTTTTAACTCAATTCCCTTCTCATCATAGCGCCGACTCATTGCGCATCAATGAGCTTAAGGTACGTACATACGCACAGTGCATACATACATACATACATACATATATAGACCAGCTGCTACCATGTGACAAGGTAAAATTTTATTAACGTTTCCCGCATTGTGTCGGAAAATATTGAACCCCTCAGAATTTTGTCAGTCGCACGAGCGTACGCAATGTTGCAAATACAGAGTGTTTCATAATATACTCGCCGGATGTTTGTGCTTATATCTCCCCACCGGAGTGTCACATTCGAATGCGGTTTTTTTGCGTTGAATAGCCAAGGCTTCATCGTTGATGCAGCCAAAATTTCAGCTTTCTAGGCCAACAGGAAGCGGCTCAAACAGCTCGATTTGCAAAGCGTCAATTTTCACACATTTTTGCAGGCGGCCAGGTACAGATCGGCTCCGGTTTTGCTCTCCCCAGTTTACCTAACCCAGTTCTCTCCTTAGTTTTCCTTCCGCAGTATTCCCCTCCCCAGTTTTTATTTGGAGCACAAGTTTCGGTAGAGTTTTCCATCTCCATGCCACTTCTCTTGCAGATTCGAACTTAGCAAACAGTGTTACAGCCAAAATTCGGTCATCCAAGCTTTTCCTTTGGACGCTGATGCCATGGTGATCAAACTGAAGTCTATCTTCGACAAGACTGCTCAAAAATGCATAAAAGTTAGCGTGGAATGGTGAACAGACTTGAAAAAGCGAGAAAAAAGCGAAAATGCAAATCCGTTGCCCCGCCTCAGTGCCCTGCCTCCGTTTTGCGCCAAAAAAGCCGCCGCAACTTTGACCGCTTACAGCGCCATGACAATGCAACCTAGGAAGCTAAAATTTTGGCTGCATCAACGTTGAAGCCTTGGCTATTCAACGCAAAAAACCGCATTCGAATTGGACACTCCGGTGGGGAGATATAAGCACAAACATCCGGCGAGTATATTATGAAACACCCTGTATAATTGTACAGTACAGTCCATCCAGAATGTAAATAGGGTAAATCCAAGTATAGAGATATCCAAGTGTTACGATACGATTCTGCGGATTTCAGCACCCTGCGACCTCACAGTTACTCACCCATTCTTTTTCGCGCACTGTATAGTTCCTATTATGGAGCGCGCACAGGCTATTCCTTCAGACTCGCCGACTTTATTCACCCCCTGCGAAACGAAGGTGCGCGCTTGCATAACAGACTATAGTCTAAGTTATTCTGGCCCGATTGTAGTGCAAGAATTTCCTGCTTGCTTGTGCTTTACAGCCCAAAAAAAGCATGCCATGCGATGCCCGCTGTGTAGTTAGCTTGAGTATGCCATACACATATAGTTATTATTAGTGCATACAGCAGATTACTATCCAAGCAGCATGTCTGAGAACAGAACTACGGAAATGCAACAGCGCATTACGCGTTCACTGCTGTCAGAACATGATAAAGCTATGCTTTATGATGTATGCTGTATGAGCGCTGTTTCTTTCTGAAGTTCTCTTCCAGGAAAGAACGCACAGAGTAACGCAGGATAAAACCAAACGTAGTGGAAAGTTCCGAAGGAGATATTCAGTGCACTGCCGTATCCATCCCAGCTGTACTAGTCTCAATATTACACGGTTCAGGCTGAGAAAACGTTGGTTTTGGTGTACGGCGTTTCCACAGTTCGGTTTTACCCCAGCGTATCCCACATTACAAACATACCTCCTGATCGACTGGTAGCTTTGCACTGGCCAGCAGGAGGCGCATTGTCCAGCGTGTCCTGAGGCCGTGTCTTTGGTGCTGTACACTCTTCGAACAGGCCGGTTCTAAAGCCGCCTGACCGCAACCAAAAGGTTGTCGCCAAACAGATCACAATCAGCAACAGAGCCAGAATCAAGCACAATAACGCCAGCACCTGAAACAACGAACACACGCAACTGACTTCTCAGGAAAAAGTAGTAGCAAAAGTGATAAAACTGCCATTCGTTTCCAGTACGTTCAGCAAAAAGAATGAAATGTACCTTTAGAGGCCGAACAACCGTCACAGTTTCCGTGACTATGGTCGTGGTAGGAGCAGGTTCCATGATTCCAATTCAGCTGAAGCTTATTTATCCCGGCTAAACAGTCGTCAATGATAAAAAGCTGCGCAGCACGAACAAGACGAGATCATTCCCGCAATTGTGTAAGGCAACGAAAGAAAGTTAGGCACCCACTAGTCACGCGGTATGGCTAGTAAACGCCAGTAGTAGACGAGAATCTTGGCCAAAACGAGAGAGAAATGGCTCGACAGAACCAAGTTGACGTGTATGAGCAAAGTTCAGGTGTTTGGCGCAGCTTCAGTTGGTGAACTGCTTTTCCGTTCCTCCCCCTCTCTTCCGGCGTTTTCTTCTCACATCCTCCTCCTCTGACTTCCTTCTTCGCAGTGTTTATCAGTGCCGCAATCCGTGCGTTATTCGATTCGATTTCGATACCCCGTTCTTCTTCTTTCTTCGGATTTGTTCTACATATACACTCTATATTTGTTTCGATCGAAATCGGAAAACAAGAAAGCATGAACTCCTTTCTCCTTTATCTCTGTTTTAAAGGTAATCAATATTTTACGCCCCAACGCCCCGACGCCCCCGCCCCGACGCCCCAGTACTAAACTCATACCTGACGCCCCCATGGACAGCGAAAACGCCATTATTTCTATTCTTCGCAATGCTGTAAACCACTGTAATATATCAGTAGGACAACCATCTCTCAGAATACAAATTACATATGTGGGCTGATTTTTTTATCAAAGGTGAGTCAATCCTACAGGGTGTTTCATAATATATTCACCAGCTGTTTGTGTCTATATCTCCATGAATTAGATCAGTTGCAGCTGCATTTTTTGCTGTGAGAGTTGGACCAGTTTTTTTATTATACATTTTAACCAAAAAATGCAAACAATGTATTTTTGGCATGAGATTGAGTATTGTGTTCACTGCTATAGTCTGTCCAGTAGAAGTTGGCAGTTCCACTTTTGAGTTTTGCGTTTCTCGTTTTGTGATCGATCGCTATAACCGTTTTCACGAACTAGTGATAACTTTTCAAGAACTAACTTTTTCAGATGGAGTGCGTACATACATATGGTTTCAGACAAGGCCTAAAATTAGCTGAAACCCATTGTATTCCCACCTCTTTTTCTGCATCAAGTTATAAACATGTTATGCTCTGCGTGATTGTTCCCTTTCAACCCAATTCTTTGGTGCATGTCCCTAATCAATCCTCCGCGCTTCCTTCTGCTCCGCTGTGCTTTCTTTCTTCTTTTCTTTTTTTATCGGTGCTCCCGTGTGCTGTGCGCAGCTGAGAAGACAGTAGCAGGACGGCATGCAAGTCCAACTGCCAACTTCTACTGGACAGACTATAGGCTAGGCTTAGGCTTAGGTTTAGGCTATGGCTTAGGTTTAGGCTAGGCTGTGCACATAGCCTGCTAGCCTAAGCCTAAACCTAAGCCTAAGCCAAGCCTAGGAATGAACACAGGAACCAATTGCGTGAAAAACCAGTTTGCATTTTTTGATTAAAATGTGCAATTAAAATCCACTCTTGTCCAACTCTTGCAGCAGCAACATGCAGCTTCACTTGATATAATTCACTGATGTGTCGAACGTTAATAATCACGCACTGAAATGATCACGCACTGAATTCAGACACCTGAAAATCTAGAAGTCAAAAACAACTGAAATAATTCTATTGTCTCTGACAAGCATGTTGTGAAAATTTAGTCCACTTTCGTATTTTCCATATGGAGTGCTGAGTTTCCTCTAGTTGAAGCCTCTATGCTCCTTGTGTTGTGACCCTGTGTGGTTTAGTAATTAGGCCATGGACAAAGATTTGTACTGGGGCGTGGGGGCGTTAAATTTGTACTGGGGCGTCGGGGCGTTAAATATTAATTACCGTTTTAAAGGAGTACATGTATTGGACCATATTTTACGACAAAGAGCAATATATATTGTAACATATTACAATATTTGCAATCAATATGGTAGTTTTTCTTTCTACTGAATGAATGGTCGCTGTGTTCTTCTTCAGCTGCTCTACGTAACCATCGAGTCTTGACTTGATGATATCTCCAGGATTGCTTTTCCTTGCTTAGACATATACAAATTTTGGTAAGCATAAATTATGATTTTGTTGCTCACAACACATGTTATCAACAAGATACTAATATAATAAAATATCACATTGCTACCAGCTCGTCAGCTTGGAGAGCGCCCTAAATTGCACCAAACCAACTGCACCTGGTCGGACACATCGTCACGTCAGTTCACTTGAGCCTTTACTCCCTCTCCGGATGGAACCAGATTTGGAATTTTAAGCACTTTATTCTTTTCAAGGGAGAGTTTCAGTTGTTTCGGATGCGTTCCAATTGTAGCACCTGAACCTGTAGTGCCCATAGTTGTTGCGGTGGTTGTTGCACTTGTACTATTAGAGCTCGGCCAATGGATTGCTTTTCCAATGAAAAGCCCAGCAACAGTGAAAATTGCAGCGATTACAAAAAGAATTAAAACAAGCCAGTGATTTTTTATTTCCATTATTTTCAAGACTGCAGCGAGCTGCAACACACATTTCACCCTTATGTGGTATACTGGTATGTCATGAATTGTGGACTTGGCAGGTGCCACATCATGTGACAGCAAAATAAAGTGAATTGTTTACTTTCTATCTCTTGCTTCTAAAGCTTCTGTCCTCACGATAAGCCACTTTATAATCGGAGGCAATCATGGCACTACATACAAGTCAGTCAATCGGAGGCAATCATGGCACTACATACAAGTCAGTCATACCTCAGCAGTCAACGTCTCGTCCTCCGCATATGTCAGTGCATGCCATCATGGACAGAGATAACAAACAACTAAAGAGCTGCGTACCTACATACATACTGTTATGTTATGCACTGTCTGTACAAGTCTCTTATCTAAAGTATCCGTTCATATTTGCTGCAATATTAGCAACTGAACCATAGATCGCTCCAACGTAGTCAATATCATCTGGTTTCATTACGGTCATTGTGTCACCTCTGCTGTGATGAAAATAAAAATAATACTGATATTTGTCCATGTTGATGTACCAAATTCCAGGGACACCATCATTCTGGGCCCAATAGGATGGCTCTCCAAGCTCCGCTGCATCAACACCCTTTACTGACAATAGAATGCCATTGTGAACATTGAGCATGTGAGTGATTTGGCCCATCATTGCCAGACCTCTGGTGGTGCCATTGAAGAATAGAGTGGCATTTAGGGATGTAGGTCTGAATGCACCCTCATCTGATTCCGAAACAAATACAAATGTTTCGTTGGTCCAACTCTTATGAGCAGTGTAGTAGGCTTTCACGCCTAGATACCCTTCTTCTTCTCCAGTCCAAAATATGGTGCGGATGGTTCGCTTGGGCCTCATATCTGAAATGCATTTCATGTTGCTCCATGCCTGTATGTTCGAAGATGCAAACTCAACAAACCTGTGATATAGTGTACAATAGATGTGTACGCATCATAAACACTGAACTTGCACTAACTTAGCATTTTTATGGTTGTCATAGCCTGCCACATTGTGGCACAGCCGCCCATGTCATCCATCGCCCCTTGGCCAACATCCCAACTATCGAAATGGCCACTGAGCATGACAATTTCATGCGGTTTTTCGGTTCCTTGTAATTCAAACACTATATTTCGGCTGGAGATCCTTTCTGGTTGATAGCCAGATGTCATCTTGAAGTAGATCTTCAGCTGTTGCCCACGTTGTTGCATGCGCCACAGCAGCTGAGCATCTTCCACAGTGATGGCAGCGGTTGGAACGGATGTACTGGCGTTAGAAAACGCCGTGTTTCCAGTATGGGGACTGTAGATGGAAAAGGGTGTGATGCTGCGGACAAGGACTCCCACTGCTCCGTACACTGCAGCTTCGCTGCCTCCGTATCTGTAGTCCACTGTTTTGGAATAAGTGCCCAACCAGTCCTCATCATACACCAATATCTTGCCCTTGACTTTTCCAGCTAATCCGACCTTGTCTAGCTCTTGGAAAGAACGAACGACAATTGCCGGCGCCAAAATTCCATCTGAAGGAGTAGGAATTGTTCGACCTAAGCCCAGGATTGCCATGGTGTAATTCCTGGGACTGACCAGCCTGGCAATCTCGATGCCTCTTTTCCAGTACTTCAAATTCGGCACTGGTTCAGTGTGAACGTTGTCAAAGCCCTGAGCTTTCAGCCCCGCAACTGTGAAATCAATGGCATCATCCAGTGCTTTTGTACCGAGTTTCCTCGCTCCAAATATGTCGGTTATGTTTGCCATCCACTGATAGCCCAATCCCTTTGTAGCTCCATTAGTCATGTGTTGAACGACTCGATTTGTTCCAGGAAGCAATGGTTGCAGCCATTGGGGAACAGTAGTAGTAGTTGGGGTTGGAGTTGAGATGTTGCTGGGCCAATGAATTGCTCTGCCAATGAAAAGCCCTGCTACCAAACATACTGCTGCAGTGCAGCCTAAGATGAGGACAAGCCAGTGCGTTTTCAGTTTCGCCATATTCCTTCTCCACCGGTCTCGGTACAATAAAGAAAGACTCGCTCACTAGTAGCACGACAAAAGGGTAACCCAAAACAAACAGTGCAGTGTATGTATGTATGTACAGTACGGTAGTAAACTTCAGTAACAAAGTAGTAAAATCGCGACGCGAGTGCGGTGTGTGCATGTGTGAATATCGTAATGACCGCAGGTTCAACTATATCTGCAAAAGCGTATCAATTATAGTACATGCGGGGGGTTGTGGGGGGGTTTTCCTTGTGTTGCTCTTTTTCTTTCGGTACTGTGAAGACGTGGGGTACGTCCAACGGGACGTACCATAGCCCGGCCCTGCGGCCATGAACTGACAGCCGGCAGCCTGTTTTGGAGGCAAAAGGCGGCGCGGCAACTTTGAAAACGCTGCGCCGCCGCGCAAGCAAGATCAACTGCGCCCCGCCAGCCTACGCAAGAATCGATCGGCTGGCGGAAAAGTCTCATCGCAGGCCCCGAACTCCCGCCAACTTCTAAGGCGGTGATTGGAGGAAAGAGCCGGAAGGCGCAGGGAGGCAAGGCGGAGCCAAGGAAGGCGAGGGGCAGCAGGAGTGATTTATTATTTTTGAATCAGTTGTTGTTGGATGTGAAGTAAAGAGCTGTTGTGCGGAATCTTTTGGATTTTATTGAGTTTTTGTTAACGATGGAATTCGCCTCCGAGTGAGGTTCTTCCTTCTCCTCTCTGCCTGAAACACTCGTCTCCGTTGTGCTTGACAGATAATTCGGCCTGCCGGATCGTTCGATCGCGGTCTGTGCAGAGGAACTTCCAGTCAGTCAATGGACTGCCTAAGTCCATCGTGCTGTGGTTTCATAGCTGCAGGACGAAAGAGACAGGCGGATAGAACTCGGCGTTAGCTAGCTAGCTCAATCCAGTGAGCAGAAGTGGCTTCCGGCAACGGTAGTTCTTCCCTGTTTACATGGAGGATCCCTAACTCGAGCACTTGACTGGCTGTGGCTTCCAACAAGCGAATTGTCAGGTATGACGGAGCGTGTGCTAGGGTGGAGAGGAGAGCTTTCTCATGAACTCTCGCACAATGTCTAGAACTCTTTCAACGACGGCTACTACTTTCGATTCTACAGTCGCTTACCGACTACAACAAACGCCTATGTACCCGGATGCGAATCGCGCGTCGCCCACTTCCATAGTGGACGGCGGAAGTCCGAGTGGACCCCCAGTGGCAACGGGAGCTGAAAACAGCTCCTCGCATCAGTCCACCGTCCTCGGACTAGGGTTAAACCCCGCCCACAACACAGTGGGAACTTCACCCCCATCTCTGGGGCAGGAGCTGTATTGTAAACAGCTCAGAAAAGCCGGAGAAATACTCTCCGAAGTTCGCCAATTGCTGGATACTCCCGGCCACGTACAAGAGGCCGATGATAAGATGCGAGCCGCTAAAGCAGTGCTGGACGTGCTGACCTTGGATATACCAAATGTTGACCTAGCGAAAGCACGAGAGATGGTCCACGTCCAACAATTGCACTGTAAGCAACACAGTTTGCCGTATGTCCCTGCGACAGCGCTAGAAATGCTAGCAAGTACGTGGGACAAACTCTATACTCTATTCGATCGAGTAGAAGAGAGTGCGCGATATCAGATTGACTTGCGCTCGGTCCGTATGTCAGACATACAGAAGCAACTGGATCAGTTGCGAGCGGAGCAAGTAATGGGGAGCGCGGCAGATTTGAAAAGGCACTTCAGCCGCGCGCCGCAACAAGCACGGTTTGAGGAAGCGGATAACGATCAGGACCCTCCTCAATTGAGGAGACAAGACGCCATGCCGACGACAGCTCGAAAGGAGTTGGCAGAAACGGTCCAAGATCTGGACAACACCCGTTTCGTCAATCCACTGGTCACGTCCACTCCAGCTGCGCCTTGGAATCAAGCGCGTCAGCTCTATGACCATAGGCGTGACCTGTACAGGGTTCAACCGGAAGCCCCACCTCTTCCGAGGTTGGAGGACAAACTCAATGAGGTGAGAGGGCTGAGGAGAGATGGTCAACAATTACCATCTCCCTTGCAGCCCAACACCGCCAATACCGGACTACCCCCAGTGATCCAAGCGATGGTGGATTCACCACTCCCAAGGATGCCTACAGCTCCCACCAAAGGAGCAGCAGCTGACCCAGAGCTGCAACGCCGCAGATCAGCAGAGGCTAATGATAAAGCACATAATGTATCTGTGGCAGCGATGTTCTCTAAGCCAACTGGCTCCTCCTTCCTGAATCAGGCAGGAATGGGCCAACAGCTGCAATCTCAGTCTGCCATGGGCTATGGCAACTACCGTGAACCGTTTTACGGACCCCAAACTCCGGCTCCACCTCCCCCTCAACAGGGCGGAGAAAACCAAGCCCGAGCTCCTACGGCTGGAGCTAGGGCGAGTGGAGGAGGAGGCGGAGGAGGCGGTGGCGGAGACAGCAGTGATGATGACAGCGATGGTCGACGAAGACGGCGCAATAGCGGAGGCCCACCACGTCGAAATCGACGTAGATGGGGCCGAGATGGAATTGATGGTGAATACGGCAGGGATAGCTGGGTCGGATCCGACTCGGATGACAGCCGATTCAATGGAGACAGACGACGTCGTCACAGACGAAATCGTAGAGACAGCGAAGACCGCTCGCCGCGTAGAAGTGTACCAAAGCGGAAACCCAAGATGGAAAAACCCATCCCCTGGACAAACGCGGATGCTTCTTTGCAGGAGGTCGCTTTATTCTTTCGAGAATATCAAGCATACGCCTCCTACAATTTTGTTGATGACGATGGTCATCCGGACGACCAATTGTTTGTCACCGGAATCTCCCAGTTCCTCAAAAACGAGGTACGTACAACGTATGCCATGATCATGGTGGACCGCCCCAACATATCGTATTACGATCTCAGGAGTGAACTCATGAGATGGGCGATGGGACCAGAAGGAAGAGCATCGGCTCTTTCTAGATTGGCAGGCATACGATGGGACAGAGCTCAAGAAACCTTGAGACAATTTGCCCAACGCCTTAACACCCTCATGGTGCAGGCCTACAGCCATTTGGATCCAGCCACCAGAGATGAAGTAGCTGGTCATCTCTTCATGGAGGCCATCCCAGAAAGATGGAGAACCAAGTTGAGGGTGGACCACCCTCAAGTCATCCAGATGACTGGCATGGTGGATCTATGCCGCAGGCTGGATGAGACCGAGAGAGTGGAGGAGCAGCGCAGAACTCAAGTGAGTTCTCCCCGCCCTCGCACGTTTGATAGGAGAAACAGTTTCGGAAGAAATCGAAGCCGATCTGTCTCCCCACACTTTACAGCTGCAGTAGCTGCATTGGGCGTTACGGATAAGCAGTCCAAGTCGGACGCTAAGCCGCAATCGGACTCTGATCGATCTCGACAGAGGAACAGCAAATCGCCCTCTACACCACGAAAGGGGCAGTCACCTGCACCTCAAAATCGCTCCAAATCGCCTGGATTTGCATGCTATTTCTGTGGTAAACCTGACCATGGTGTGAGGCAATGCCCAGACGCGTCCCCAGAGCAGATTGAGCGAAAGCTGAGCGAACATCAGCGTCCCAGTAAAGACGCCAACGCCAGCTATATGACAGGTCAATCAGACCCGCTGAAGGAGGATGACTCAGATTCTGATGAATCGCAACATACCACCGTAGCAGTAGGCGTATCATCCCAGGAAGGGAAGAGCCAAGATTCTTGCTCTGCCTTACAACCGCAAATTGAGGTCTCAACCGCTGTAAGCCAAGAGCCCATGCAATTGGCATGCACTGGCACAGCAGTGGTCCTGGGCAGAGAGGAAACGAAAGCAGTACAGGCAGCTGCCCAAAGTTTCAAAGCTGCATATGATTGGCAGCAGAAGACAAAGTTCCTGCGCCGCACCCATTGCCTGGAAACTTTCCCACCCAAGGAAGGCCCTGGAACAGCCAGAGCCATTACACTCACTGGAGTGATGGACATTTTCTATGGTCCTGGAAAGAGATGCTCTCTAAGAGGACCATTGTTCACCTCAGTGGTGGTTGTGGCAGGGAAGCCCTGCGAAGCCACAATAGATTCGGGTGCGGGAGTAAATCTGATTAGTCAGGAACTCCTGGCAACTATCATGTCAGAAGGAAGACTCACCAAGGCTGAGCTGGAATACCGCACTATGCCTTTTGGCATCACCATTCATGGAATGGGAGGTCAGGTGGATAGAGAAGCCGTCCAAAAGGAGGTGAACCTCAGAGTGCAGCTGGAAGGAGCCTGTGATTTCACAGAAGTTCCCTTTGTACTCACAGACACCCCACCTTGCGGCATCCATTTGTTGCTGGGATCGCCGGCTTTGACTGCGATGGGTTACAAGCTCTTGGACCCTACAGGGCGAGATGTATTGAGAAACCCTGTTGCACTGCGTCCACCGGATACACAGTTAAGCCGGAACAAGATGCCAACAGTAGGTATTCAATGCTTGCAATTTCCTGGACAACAGGAAGCAGCGGCAGTGGAGATGCCCAATTTGGACAATCCTCCTGGACATCAGGAAGAGTCCAATGGCTTACCAACCATCGAGGAAGAGCCAGAAACTCTCTCCCAAGAATTGGAGGACACGAAAGCCGTGCCCTCAGTTCGAGCTATAACAAAGGCCACTTCTACAGTAGCTGGGATGGCGCAGTCCCAGGGCCGACTCCCCAAGGGTGGATTTCCACCTCAAGCTAACGGAGCGCGGCCTAAGAACGGGCCACCCAAGGCGCAACTACCTCCTGAACTGCAGCAGGACAGTGCAGATCAACAGACCTGCAGAAGGTGGCCGCCAAAAGAGATGGGCAACCTTCACCCCTCCAAAGTGGTATCGGTGACTACATCCAGCACGGATTTGCCCAACACCCCACTTTCTCAGAGGAGGAAAGTTGGACGTAAAGATGGGCAGAAGAAATTGGCGGGAGACCAGACACAGAATTCTGTGCCGGCTTACCCCGTCACTTCTACCTCAGGAAAACCAAGTTCTGCAAGTGGAAAACCCTCTTGTGTGAGAGCATTGTTTTCCTCGCCATCTTCTGGAACCCAAAATTCAGTGGGGTTAGCAGAAGCCGACTGGTCCTCTACGATGGACTGTAGATCGGGCTACCACCAGTTGGGGAAGGGTTTCGATTCCGAAACCCTGTAGTAACCCCAATATGTTTGGTTAGTTATATGTCTTTCAATACGTAGAGCTGGAAAAGTGCAAACAATGGTAGATAATCTGCTAAAAGTGCATGTCTAGTATACGAACAGTATACAGGTGAACCAGCTCTAAAAGTTTGAAGGGCATAAAATGTTGAAATAAAACACGCCTTACCTTCACATCTGCAGGCGCAGATGAATTTTCTGGAGGTGGGAGGAGAGAGAGTAAGGAAGGGGTACCGAGTAGGGGAAAAACGAGGGAATTGTCAAAATTTCTCGCCCCACGCAAAATTTGCATGAATCATGTTTTACGCCTCCTTTATGTGGTCTCTCTCTTTCGCTCGGCCTTACGAAATGTAGAGCGGGCAGTACGTACAGACGGTGCCGCGTGCGTTTTCTCGCGTACGCGCAGAGAACACAACACACAGCAGGGTCAGGGCAGCAAGGAGCGAGAAGGCAGAGGCAGCACGGAGCTACACAAGCGAGGGCCTTGCCTGTTCGTTTTCAAACAGTCTTGTCTTTCACTCGCCTGTTGGCTAGACGCGTTGCCTGTCTTTCAGTTGAAAGACTGACTGAGCGTGCTATTGCATCAGCCCATATTTTTCGCCCTTTGCCCTTGTATTTTATTACCTTGCTTATTGTGTTCTAAAACAGTACAATACTTTGAATTGTATCTTAGGTCTGAATTGTCAGGCTAATAAATCTTATCGTTTGTACTGTTTATTTTATATTTTTTGTGGTTGTGATTTACAACTATTTTTGTTTACTTTCGCCTGAGCCCTACAAGACGATTTAGGCTGAAACATCAGCTATTGCCTAGGCCTTGTGCGATAAGTAATCTTATCTGTACTCTGGACTTTATTCAATGACTGTTCCTCCATCTGCTATTCCCAGCAATGGAAATTTACCGCTGTATCTTCATTCCAGCTCCTTGTTTCAGCGACGCCGCCTTCTGAGCTATCAACCCCAGAAGAGCCGCATCGCGGAGGATTTCATCGATAGTACGGAGCGGTTGCCTTTCAGACGCCGCTCCGTAGCAAGGAGACTGGAAGAAGCAGCGAAGAAGAAGAAGAAGGAGACCCGCCCGTCTACGGCTGCTGAATCCAGCACGCCTACGGAACCGGGTACCTCCGAATCAAGCGACGATTCGGGAGGAGGCGGAGGACGACGGATGTCAAAGAAGTCCAGGGAGAGGAGGAAACAGCACCTGCAGGCCTCAAAGCAGAAGAAAGAAGAGGATGCAGCAGCCAGTGGATCAACCACTGGGAAGAAGAAGAAAACGCCAGCCGGACCTCTAGATCCGGAGAAGGAGAAGAAACTCCTTGACGAGATCCTTCAAGAAGAAGGTGCCCAAGTTGTGGATGAATCTCGAATGGGCGAGATCGAGCAACAGTACCGGCAAATGCTGGATGAAGACTCGCAAGAGTCGGGACGGAATCAGATCAGGGAGAAAACTCCCCTTTCTGTAGGCCAAATTGAGGCTGAAGCCTCAGATGAGCCTGTCCCAAATCCGGCAGAAGCACATGCCGAGGGTCAAGCAAAGGTGGTGGCGTTCAATATCCAACCTGGACAGCCAGGTTATGAGGAGGGAACGCCACCAAAAGGCCCAGGAGTGGGAGATGCTGTACCTCCACCACAACAAATTGAGCCCATGGATGAAGGAGCAGAAGGAGGCAGCACTGTACCCGCGTCAGACGCAGCTCCCCCTGTGACGATCACAGCGGAAGGCTTGGGCCAGGAACTAGGAAACCTGGTAACCATGGCAACGGGGCAATATCGACGCGTTGAAGTAGCGGCATTGTTTGCACCCAAGACAGAACCCGCAGGCGCGACGCCGGTGTCAATGGACGCGGCGGCCCAGGGTGGTGCAAAGTCAGGACAGGAGGCCATGGAGGTGGAAGAAGTACCCACAGCCACAGTGAAAACCACTGTGGGTAAGGAGGAAGTCCAAAAGGACCCACTCCTGAAAGAGATAAAGATAGATTGGGATAACCCACGTCCCTGGACTAATACCCAGGGGGCCATTGGGATACGCCCATACAAACCCACGGTTCCTCCTACTGTACAGCATTTGTGCAGCACAGTACCTCTCCATCCGAAGGTGGAAAGCACCAAGGAGGAGGGAGCATGGTACTGGCTGGAGCAGCGCCTAGTTCAGGCGTGGCAGCTCAACAAACAGCAAGAGAAGGCCGAGACTTTTGCCTCACTGGATAAGATCCAGCAAGCCCTAGCGACTCGCATAAGTGCCAACGCTGCAAATATGCTACACGTGAATAACACGTTTAAGCATTGCAGCGACATGGAGACAACCTATTTGGCACGAGGGGCAGCATGTACTTTTCTGCCTCACATCCAAAAGGATCGCTGGGTAGTCATAAAGGCCATCTGCTCTTACTGGATGCAAGTCATCTCTGTGGAGCAGGAAGAAGTGGTACGCCAGGCCAAGACAGGACAGATTTTGATCTGGTTGCAGTGTGTCTATATGGACAACTTCAGGCTCCTGTCTGTTATTGGCTGGAATAAGGCAGATCTGGACCGACATGCAGAATTACTGCTTTATGTTGGAGCATGGGTGTGGCTCAATAACTTGTGCCCAGGGAATTTGATGGTGCACGTACAACTTGATCTTCTTCAGTACTTCGACGAAGTAGCTGTGGAAGGTGAAGAACTGCACTTTGCTTATGAGCCTACGGCGCGCAAGAACCCTGAGCGCACGATACCCACCTTCCAGATGAGTGTGACAACCAAGTCAGAAATTCTGACACGTATGCACTTGCCATGCAATGCAGATGAAGCAAAAATGCGTCTGCTACCACCTGAATGGCTGGATAAAGCAGAACGCATCATTGCATTGCCGTACGAGCACTTCCTTTTCGATGATGAGGAAGCTTATGGGGCCAGAAGCTGTCCAGAGAAGGTCTTCTATGTTATGCAACCCCCAATGCTGGTGCTGGATCAGCATGTGGCATTGAGGAAGATGGAGCCCCATAAGCGAGCGGCTTCGCTCCAAGCCAGAGCTGTGCAAGAAGGAGAATTCTTCTGCACTGAGCTCGGAGTATCAGCGATGCTCCCATTTGCCAATTGCCCGGACTTCGACGCGAAGTACGCGGCAGAACATTGGGACGGCCATCCGGTAGCCTCCACAATGAGGTCACGACCCTCCTTGGGACCTGTTCCTACGGCAAATCAGGTGATATCACACCACATCTTCTGGACTCACCACCGTGAGGTTGAGTATACCCAGAACCCTGATTGCCTCAAGGTGAAGAAACCTTCCCCTTGCCCTAAAGGTTCAATGCCTGACAGATGGTTTAAGGCCATAGGTCCCAGGGTACCTGTGAAGCTGAGCAGTCCTTCACGACGGATCGTCGACCCGGACCACGGGAGAGTGCTCCCGAAGTGCCCACCAGGATATGTCCCCATTCGAGAGGACTCCTTCAATGCGAAGACAAGTCCGACCGGGGCCGCCATGGGTACGATGGTGACGAGAATGTGGTTGGCGGAGTGGGGCCCTAAGTGGATAAAGCCGGTGTGCATGTTACCCGACTATGCCGCAACAGAGCCCCAACTTCGCCCCACTGTACCCTATGGCGAGAGCACATATCAACACTTTGGAAAGCCAAAGGCAGAATGGAAAGACCCATTCTGGCAAGGGAGTGGATCGGGAGAGCAACCCTCTAATAAGAGGGAAGCACACGATTCGGAGACTCCAAAGCAGAAGGAGAAGCGTGAGAAGGAAGCTTATGCAGAAGTCATGCGGCACGTGAACGGAGCGCTTCCCTTCTGTTACGACATAACCACAGCTCCCCCGGAACTCCTCACCCAATATAAAGGGAACGAGGATAAGTTTCGGAGAGAGAGGCTGAAGGAGTGGGTGGAGCTGTGCCGCCAAGCGCACTCTTACCATCAAGCGATGGCAGAGAGAGCCTTGGATGCACAGAGAGTATTGGCGGACTGTGGAGTGGAAATCACTCAGTTCAAATCGATGGAACAACTGGCGTTCCAATTTCGTCCGCCTCTCCCATTGTTTGTCTGGGTCACTCCGGGGCCATTCATGGAGTCGGACGCGACAAGTGTCTCGACCAATGATCCATATTTGCCCTGGAATTTCTGGGCTGAAGATATGGCTCCACCCTTACAGTCGACCCGCCCCAAGGCAAAGAAGAATGATCCTTGGGAAGTGATGCCCTGGCGGCTCAACACTCCTCTACCCCTGTCGCTGAAAGCAGCGCTTACTAAAGCGGGGCCACTCAGAGGACAGAAGGCCCCAACTGTAGGGGATTGGTGGGGACAGAATTTTGAACCCAACCGCAGTGCAGGACACTGGAACCGGGTCAGAATGATCAGACAACATCGCCCTGACAGAAGAGAAGAGGTGGTCAGCGCGATGTTGGGCCAGTTTAACTACTGCGCCGTGTCCACCACCGCTACGGAGGGCGATTATCTCTTGCGCAGTGAGGTCAAGAGACTTCAGCTGGAGAGATTGGACAGGGAGAGCGCGTGTTTCGAAGGAGAGACGGCGTTCCATTACCACGTGCGTATGCTGGCGACACACATGGTAAAGACGCCCTTGATTCAAGAGCAGAAAGCCACGCGCACAATGTCCACAGGACATGAGCCGTTGGGCAGAGAGAGACGACGAGAATCTCGTCAAAGGAGACGCAGCCAGGCCCGCGCTGAATCCAGAGATGGGTCTGTTCAGAGTGTGACTAAATTGCCACCTCCACCTGCCCAGCGGCAAGGAAGGACCTTTCCCTCAAAAGGAGGAAGGTCACAGTCAGAAGACCGGGGTAGGCCTCGGCGGAGACCCCAAACGTTCATGGGAGGCCAGACACAAGGAGGGTTGTCTAAGCAGACACCTAGTCCTTTTGGCCGTAAAGGTAATCTGCCTCCCCAGCCAGCTGCCCCGGGGACATACAGTGGAGTGGCGCAAGGGTTCGGGCGTAAGTCGCAGTCTAGAAGTAGCTCTATGCAGAGCACAACTAGGAGCATGCGGCCACCCAGTCCGAAGCGCTCCAAAGGGAGCCAGAAGCTCGAACAAGAGAATCAGGAGCTGAGAAGGCAGCAAGAAGTCTTGATGCGTTGGGTCGAAGAGACAGGGATTCCCCTGCCTCCAGAGCTAAATCTCAGCTCCAGTTCGGATACCCAGTCTGGGTATTGGGGTCCCATACGCTCGCAGCGCCAGGAGCAGCAGCGAGGGAGATCAGCATCTTCGCAGCAGGATGCCAGGGGTAGATCTGGTCAAACGACTAGAACAGGCCCATTCCGGCCAGGTCCCAAAGGAGTTCCTGAGTCTGAAAGACTCATCGTAAGACCTGGCCCCCTCAAGACTGTGCAGCACAGTCCGGCGGAGGACAAACCTCCAGAGCCACTGCCTCCGCCTTCTATACAGAAAGGTGACTGGCTGGAGGAAATCGCCAGAGCCCACGGACTGGAAGACGCCAGTCGGGGGTTTAATCTGGCCTATTTTGGGACCATGATATGGAACCCAGATTTCAGATATTCCTTAGCCAGAAAACTGACTGAGTCAGGCGCCAGCGCCATAAAAATAAAGTCCTTTTGGCAGCAGCTGAGAGCTGATCGGCTGCAGAAGCACACTCAAAATCTACCACCTCACTCACATGAGCGAAAGTTGGTTGATGTGCGGCAGCGCCCAAAGGACGTCGGAGTCAGAAAGCGGTACGAAATCCGCGACTTTATGGTCAATCGAGATAATGACTCCGGAGTGTGCTTGGTTAGATTCGATTGGGCCAACATCCAAGCGGATGTTCGCCGAACTCGAAAGGAAGAGAAACGGGCGAGGTCAATAGACCCCGCTGGCTTCCGATCTAGCGCACTCGGTACCTCCTCGAGTCAAGAGGAGGGCATGGATACAGATCCACCTCAGGGAGGAAGTGCTCAGGGAGAAGTAGATTCGTCTTCTGATGGTCAGCAGACCGGAGGAAACCAGCAGCAGAATCTGCCGCCTTCGAATCAGGTCCCGGTACATACGGATGATTCGGATGCATCCGGTCAGCCTCCCCCTGGGCTGGAAACTCAGAATCACCCCATGGTGAACATTGCTGAGACGGCGCCTCGGACCCAGTACGTGGACCCTGCGCATCAGGCCCCATATCTGGATCCTGCGCAAGTCTCTCCAGGGGTGCTGACGGTGAGCACACTGTCTCCGGGGATGGGAGCTCCAATGGGAGGCTCAGGCATGGTTGGACAGTCAAGGCCTCCAGGTCTGGACTCCCAGACTGGAGGTTCAAATGCGAACTTCCGGCCCCCCATAATAGGACAACCCATGCCCCAGCTGCTTCCTTCACAGGCGGCAGCGACATCGATGGGAGCATCGGTTGCGGTGGGACAACCAGTCCAATATGTACAGCAACCGTTGCAACCGGCAATCACAGGTCAGCCCCAACAAGCGGTGGCCGTTAATTATCCTGCTGGCCAATTGGCGTCAAGCTTTGTTGTGTCGGAATCGACACAAGCACAAGCCGCGCTAACCGGGCAGTTGCATACACAGCAACCTCAGATCTACATGATCTTTGACCCGACCTGTGGTCAGCAGAAGCCGTACCTACTCTCCCCGTTGGTTGACGCATCGGGAGTACAGACAGTGCAGCCGCTGCCGGGAACCACTCATATGACTTGGCCACCGCAGCCGGCACTGCCTGCCCAATACCCTCCTCCAACGGGAGGAAGTGGACAAGGCCCGCCCTGATTTCAGAGCGGGGCCAAAGGCTGGACGAATTCGTCCAGCTATGCAGAGCTAAGTCCAATTGGACTAGCTGGGGCGAAACGAGTATCACTCGTCGGGGGGGGGGGGGGGGACTCAAGATCATGAAGCCCGAGTGATACTTGTAGGTATGTACATATTTTCCGCCTCAGCTCTTCATGTGTACTGTGCAACAACTGTGCGCCCCTCGCTCCCCGGACAGATTGCCGCTGGCAGGGAGAACCAAGACAGCCCGACCCGAGGGCAAGGATCTTCAGGCCCCTGCCGTACTCAAGGCGCGTCCAGGCGGAACGCTGGAGAATCCAGCAGCACGTGTGAAGACGTGGGGTACGTCCAACGGGACGTACCATAGCCCGGCCCTGCGGCCATGAACTGACAGCCGGCAGCCTGTTTTGGAGGCAAAAGGCGGCGCGGTAACTTTGAAAACGCTGCGCCGCCGCGCAAGCAAGATCAACTGCGCCCCGCCAGCCTACGCAAGAATCGATCGGCTGGCGGAAAAGTCTCATCGCAGGCCCCGAACTCCCGCCAACTTCTAAGGCGGTGATTGGAGGAAAGAGCCGGAAGGCGCAGGGAGGCAAGGCGGAGCCAAGGAAGGCGAGGGGCAGCAGGAGTGATTTATTATTTTTGAATCAGTTGTTGTTGGATGTGAAGTAAAGAGCTGTTGTGCGGAATCTTTTGGATTTTATTGAGTTTATGATAACGATGGAATCCGCCTCCGAGTGAGGTTCTTCCTTCTCCTCTCTGCCTGAAACACTCGTCTCCGTTGTGCTTGACAGATAATTCGGCCTGCCGGATCGTTCGATCGCGGTCTGTGCAGAGGAACTTCCAGTCAGTCAATGGACTGCCTAAGTCCATCGTGCTGTGGTTTCATAGCTGCAGGACGAAAGAGACAGGCGGATAGAACTCGGCGTTAGCTAGCTAGCTCAATCCAGTGAGCAGAAGTGGCTTCCGGCAACGGTAGTTCTTCCCTGTTTACAGTCTCGCGCCTCGCCCCCGCGGCGCGCGCGGGGGGGGGGGGGGGGGGTGTCGGGGGGGGGGGGAGGGGGGGGTAGGGGGGAAAGAAGGGAGGGTTTTCTTTGGGGGGGGGGGGACAGAGGGCCGGGGGGGGGGGAGCGGCTGGGGGGGGGGGGGGGGGGGGGGGAGGAGGGGGGGGGCGGGGGCGGGGGGGCGGGCCCTCTGTTTTTTTTTTTTCTTCCTTTCTCCTTTCCTTTTTCTCTCCCCTCCCTACCCCCCCCCAACAAATAAGGTGTGTGGTGGGGGTGGGGGGGCGGGCGGGGAGGGGCTTCGTGTCCGTCCGTTGTCCCCCTAGGGTGTCGTTCGTCGACCACCCTACGGAAGGAGGGGGGGGGGAAGGGCGGCAGAACTCTCCTAATCCCCAATCCGTCCACCGGTCACTTTGTTGGACCAAAAATTTTGGACTAAAAGCAAAAAGCGACGTAGCATATTTGACTGTCTGATTGTAAAACCTGCACCCTATTTCAGCAGTTGTGAAGGAAGATCTAAGAGCTGAACGCACTCGCACACTTACACGCACACGAAAAGCACTGGTCCAGCTGGGAGCAGGATGTCAATCAAATGGTTGCTTTTGACAGCAACAGATATGAAAGGGAAATCAGAGAGATTGGCACTTTGTCACAGGAATATTCAGAACTCGACTGGACCGTAATCGTAAGTTGTTCGATGAGTATGTGTACAGTATGTATGTATTGTACATACGTTACGTGTTGTTGGTTGATTTCAGACGAAGGACGGGTGTTCTCTTTTGACCCATAGAGTTTACCGAGGGAGCACCACGTGGGACTTTACAGTGTCTTTCAGCGAAAGTTATCAAGTTCCCGTGTTGTGGTTCCACGCTTGGGATAGCAGTAAAGAGTACAGAGTACCGTATTTACCGATGCATAACCCCCCCCCCCCCCAATGCATAGCCCCATATTGGCAAAACATAAAAAATGCCCAATGCATAACCCCCTCTATGCATACCCCCATATGTACTGCACAGTACCTGAACCTACCTATGTATGCTGGTCATATGGTAGCCAGCCATAGCCACTCCCACATCAAGCTAAGATGCCTATAAGCCTACTTGGGGGTGTGTTGTACTAAAATACCCCTGTTTTGACCTCAATTATGCCCTAAAACACGTGCTTTTGACCTAAAAAATATGCCTCTGCGCACCTCTCAAAAACAACCCAATGCATAACACCCCTCCCCCTATGCTTAACCCCATATGGGACCTCTCAATGTTTGCATACACCCATGGGGCTATGCACCGGTAATACGGTACCCACACTACCCTACTGGTGTCCAACCTCTGAAAAGTGAAAATATAGTTGTCCAAATTCCCCCGCACTAACAATACTTCTTTTTTTTGTTGAGCAACCTGTTCACCTGCTTTCGATCATTGTTTCGCTTCAGGTGGTCGGCCATTGACTTTTGAGCAAGTGTGGGCGTCCGTATCCTCCAATGTTCGTGAATCAGTGTTGAAAGATCCATGGACAGCCATAACGCAGCAGGATCACCCTATCTTTCAGAAGCCCTGCTTCCAAATTCATCCGTGTCAGACCGAGAAAATTATGGGCGAACTGACAACGGATTGGACAAAAGCGTAAGCTCGTATGGAACGAAAAGCATGTGCATCAATTCTGTTGTTAAATCTTTCTGGGGTGGGTAATCAATCGCAAGGTGGCCCTGAGTCCATGACCTGCTGAAATGTCACTTACCGCGTTTAGGTTAGAGACATTCGTGCGACGTAGAAAAAGTCCGTGGTTGCCCATGCTTTGTCCACGTCGGACGTACATCTCTAATCTGAACGCGGCATCTAGTCACGAGTTCAAGTTCACCCTGAGACGTCGGTCGAATTTATATCGTTTTATTGATCATGGGAGCAGCCTGGGTGAACTTGCGACTTTTCGGCTTTCGGCTGGTCACCACGTAGGTCATTATTAAAACTGAAGTGGTGAACACGTACGAACACATACTACAGTATGCAGCTTTTTGCAGGAATTTTGTCTTTTCCTGGCTCAGCATATTCGCCGGCATATTTGGCATTCACTTTTCGCCAGAAGTTGCTCAGAATATGAGCAAAAGCAACAGCTTTATTCTTCAAGAACAAACAAAGTTGCAGAGAGAATAAAGCTAAGGAACAGTAGCTGACTCATCCAGTGCCTACTACGTAAAAGAAAATGGATCACAGCCTCAAAAATGCATGGATGGACGTCGCTGTAAAACAACACACAACAAACAGGTACAAAGAGCTCGCTATGGAACTCGTCATTTTAGATTTTTGTCCATACTTCACGTACTCCTATTCCGCAAGAGTGCATGCGAATTGTACAGAACGGGCTAAAAGTCCCACAGCGAACTCTCCCTGACCAGACTGCTTATGTACGTATGTACATGCATACTATGGCCTATTTCGTCTAACATGCAACATTTCGGTGACACAATGCATAGCACAGTTCTTTTTGCACACAGCACCGTACTATACTCTGTTCACTGAGAGAATGCGGAGATTTTCGTTGACGAGCGAATGCTTTTTTGTGTAGTCGTCAGTACCCATGGCCTTACGGCTAAAACTTCTCCAGCCAAAATTACGCAAAAAAACCGACTGCGAAAATATCCGCATTCTCTCCGTGGACCCAACTCCAAGTTTGGTTTTGTAATTGAGGCCTTCCATGGCATTTCAACCAGGCCAAAACACGCACTATCTCCGATTTTGTTCAAATTTGGCACACAAACCAAATCATGCAAAATTTCAGCTTCCTGGGACCCCCATTCTGGAGATATGCAGCCTCAAAGTTGGAATTTTGGCCCGGCCAGGGGCCATACGTGCTATCTTTGAGGGCTTGTAGCTCCATCAATATTCAAAAATTGATATAGACATGCCTATACCTACCTGTGTGCCAAATTTGAAAAAAATCGGAGAGGGTCAGTGCAATTTGTACAGAAAATTGGTTGAAATGCCATGGAACTCCTCAATTGCCCTATTGCTCTCTTTTTGTTTCCTTGCTCAGACGTCCAAGGTCATAATCGTGAATACCAAGCACAGCATCAGTTTCCAACTGGACATCATTTTCTACTAATACATGGTGGTTCCTCAGCAGCTCATCCGTCTTTTGCTTTCCATGTGAATCGATTTCTCGAATGATAGCGTCAATTTCCTAGAAACAGCGCAGACTTTTTCTATGGCTAATACTGTACTATTACGTGTACCGTATAATTACGGAAGACACAATCGCAAAAAGTGTATTTTCCTTACCTTGGCAGGCTGCCACCATTCCAAGAGTTTCAGTACAAAGTGATGGAGCAGAGTAATCACAATGAAGAACCAGCCAAATATTGTGCCACATCGAAACAGCCTGGAAACATTTGTGGGGAACATAAAATGACAACAGAGCACGTATAATAGGTTATAAGTTAGTACCCATAAAAAACAATAAAAGAACAGGCACCTTGTGAGCCTATCCCTGAACAAGGGCTTGCTGTTTGACAGCGAGGAAAGATAAACCTTCTCCGTCCTTTCAGCTATTTCCGGCCAGTAATACATGCTTTTCACACGCAAATGAATGTCAAGCAAATTTGGCAGACGTCCAATCCGCTTGTTCCTTCTGTAGGTAGCAATCGCACTTTCAAGTGCTGAGATCAAGGCTGAAAGAGTTTAACAAATATGATCTAACCATTACATCATGTACTCAAGCGCATACGTAGCCAAGTCAGCTGTAAGATATGTACTGTACGTACGGACTATGCACAGAAGAAATACATGGTAGACATGCATAAGGAGTCGCGATGCGAAGACTGTCTCTCCATATTTCGCAACGCGGGCTATGTAGAGAGGCTACAGAAAATGCTGCGTTTACCTTGAGTGCTGGGTTCGGCCAAGATTACAAGATCCTCCGGTAGTACTTCAGGTACGCCACCAACTTTCGTCGTGACCACGTGTAATCCACAGCTGGCCGCCTCCACTATGGTCATGCAAAAAGCTTCTGTGAGTGAGGTATTCAGAAAGATCTGTCCTTGCACCAACACCTGGCACAAAAAGCTATATCTAGGAACACAATGTACGTACGCGCTGAACCGTTGGCATAGTGTATTACGTGTTTCCTGGCTGAGTGAGGCATAACTGCTAGTACGTCACTCCAATCCCAGCTTACATCTCGAACTTGATTGTGAGGCAGTGTTCCAAGCATGCTGACTCGTTCATGCAACTGGTGGCTTTCTCTGGCTTCTTCTAGCAGAATGCGCTTGGGTCCATCTCCGCCAATCAAAAATCTGACGTCAGGATGACGCTGACAAATGACGGGAATGAGGGCAGCCAATAAATCCGTGCCCTTGCGATAGACAAGTCGACTGATCACAACGACTGTTACTGTAACAGTGAACACAATATCGTTCTAAAAACACACGTGGATGGATATATGCGAGGGGGCATGGTTAACATCTGTCTTCTAACTTGTATTGTGCTCAAATTGTTCAGGGTCCGGCCGAAAATCTTCGCATTGCACAGCGTTAGGAATCACAGACACCATTTCTGGGAAAAGCCTCGCACGCAGAACCGTGTTCTCTTTGCTAAAAGCAACTCAATACGTTATATAAAAAATGAAAACGAAATATACGACAAAAAGCACACCTTGTGTGGGAAACGCAGACAACGTGAGCAATATTCGCGAGGACAAACTGGAGCAGTTTATTCGTTAGAATCGAAGAAGTATCAGCAAAGCCGAACAGAGAGTGATCAGTGAACACTGTACATATGTTCATGGCTTGAGCATGAAACATTGACTCCATAGCCAGAGCAGAGAACGCCTGAAAAAAGGACAAGTGTGCTACGTTCAATTTGGTTCAACTGTGCACTGCATATGGTCAAGGAGATATTTCGATACCGAATGTCCATGAACGAGCTGAATTTCTTCTCGAATGAGAATGTAGCGAATCCAAGGCAATGTTGTGAAAACGCTAGGCAAGACACAGCCGTTGTAGAAGACCAGAAAAGGAAGATAATACACCTGCAACAACTAGGTACTTACGGTGAACACATATCTCGCGGAACAACAATAGTTTAAAGTCAATGTAAATAACGAGATGTAGATAGATTCTAATGAAAATCTTCGCCAAAACGCGGTCTTGATCGTTTCGGGAACCATACATACTGTACATACATACATACACATACATAACACAAGGCGACCAAGTCAAGTAGATTGTAGCGAATCGAAAACAAGGCACCGCATCATACTTTTAACTTATTTCGGAAGTATCTGATTCCTCTTCTATCATCATAAGCGTGCGTAATGACAATTACACGATGTCCCCGTTGAATGAGACACTGGGACAGGTAATAGATGTGCGTCTCCACACCTCCAGTGTTTGGACAGAAAAAGTCGGACACCAAACTGAAAACAGAAACAAGACTACGTGAAAAATGGCCCATTCACATCGGAGACGTGCGCCGGGCGCATGTCGACCGTCAGGCGTAATGGTTCGTTCACATTGGAAGGATATGCGCTCGGCCTACGCCCGGCGTATCAATGGCTGTCCATGTAGAGGCATGGATGCGCCGGGCATACGCCCAGCGCATGTCTCCGACGTGAATGGGGCATAAGTACGCTCAGCGTGTCTATGGCCCGGCGCAATGCGAAAAAGCATGGGCAACCATGGCCACGCTAGGCGTAGACGCGCACCGGACGTATTTACTATTTACTTCCGATGTGAACGGGCCATAAGCTCATCAGTGCATATGGTACACACGTAGTATAGGTGGAGCTCAGCTACGTACGTACGTACGGTACATACAAGCACACCAAATATTCAAGCGTTTTCTTCGCAGCATGACACATGTTGTCCTGTCACTGCAATCGGGCAAGATGAGTAGATGGCGCAGATTCAGCGTCCAATATCCCCTCTTTCACTTGAATGCATCGGTCTCACCGTGGTTCGGTTTCCTCTGCTTCCTCTGTACTTGCCGTTTCGTTTCTTTTGTGTTTCTTTCGTTCATGTACTCCTAGAGAGGCCTTCTTACGAAGGCCCCACCTCCCCGCCGCCTTCTTTCCCATACGTACTTTTCGCTGACAATTATCGATTTTTTTTAGTGCGGAAAACGTCCACATACGTACTGTACGCGTCATAGGACGAAATTTGCGCAAGTTTAGTTTTCTCCAGAAATAAGACACGTAGGAAGAAACGGTTTTTTGCATGATAATTCTAAGACATTCGCGCATATTCTCATCATGACTTACGAAAAATATCTAACATTAGTCGTTATGTTTCAGGCCAGAATTAGGTTTCTGAGTTACTGCTTGTGACAGAAAGGAGGAAGAGAGTAGGGCAGAGTGGAATCGAAACAGTTGAATCTTCCTGAATGCAATGCAGGCAATCTTCCTGAATGCAATGCAGGCAGGCCTGGCATTCTTCTCTTTACAAATCGGCTTGAAAGAAGGGGCATTCCATGAGATTTCAACCAGTTTTTTGGCAAAATTTTCCTCAACATCTCCGATTTTTCTCATATTTGGTATTCAAGTAGGCCCCAGGGAGAAACCTAAATCACGCAAACTTCAAGTCTAAAGATCTCCCCATTGTGGAGATACAATGCTTCAAAGTCGGAATTTTGGCCTTGGCGGAGGTCATACCATGCCTTTTGTGAAGGCTTGTAGCTCCTTCATTTTGAATTGATCATAGATATATACACACCATTTTGAAGCTATTTCCATATAGAATCCAATGAATTCATCAAAACAGGTGCCTATGAAGCCAAAGATCAAAGCAAATCGCAAACAAAAACTCTGATGAAGAAAAAAGTCAAAAATGAATGTTTCTGTTTGCGATTTGCTTTGATCTTTGGCTTCATAGGCACCTGTTTTGATGAATTCATTGGATTCTATATGGAAATAGCTTCAAAATGGTGTGTATATATCTATGATCAATTCAAAATGAAGGAGCTACAAGCCTTCAAAAAAGGCATGGTATGACCTCCGCCAAGGCCAAAATTCCGACTTTGAAGCATTGTATCTCCACAATGGGGAGATCTTTAGAGCTCAAAGTTTGCGTGATTTAGGTTTCTCCCTGGGGCCTACTTGAATACCAAATATGAGAAAAATCGGAGATGTTGAGGAAAATTTTGCCAAAAAACTGGTTGAAATCTCATGGAATGCCCCTTCTTTCAAGCCGATTTGTAAAGAGAAGAATGCCAGGCCTGCCTGCATTGCATTCAGGAAGATTGCCTGCATTGCATTCAGGAAGATTCAACTGTTTCGATTCCACTCTGCCCTACTCTCTTCCTCCTTTCTGTCACAAGCAGTAACTCAGAAACCTAATTCTGGCCTGAAACATAACGACTAATGTTAGATATTTTTCGTAAGTCATGATGAGAATATGCGCGAATGTCTTAGAATTATCATGCAAAAAACCGTTTCTTCCTACGTGTCTTATTTCTGGAGAAAACTAAACTTGCGCAAATTTCGTCCTATGACGCGTACAGTACGTATGTGGACGTTTTCCGCACTAAAAAAAATCGATAATTGTCAGCGAAAAGTACGTATGGGAAAGAAGGCGGCGGGGAGGTGGGGCCTTCGTAAGAAGGCCTCTCTAGGAGTACATGTTTCGTTTCGTTCCGTTCGTGCGCGATTTTGCAGTGTGCTACAAATATTATCTTGCAGTCTTCGTCGCCTCAAGGCTAACCTGCTCAGTGCTGATGATTGGCCGCTTTCGATTTTATTCTGCGCCCTTTTCTTTGGATTCTGTGTGCAAAATAAACACAAATACACAAATAATCAAGGAACAAATAGCAAATAAATACTGAACCCTCGGAGACTTTCGTCAATGTCAATTTTTCTTTCTTGTTCAAAGTTCAATCACTCCTGTATCTGTCAGGTTGCTTCTAGCGGACGCGATCTGAACGTGGACGTCGCCCATGGGGATGGGGGTGCCCTCTCGAGGCTCCGCTTGATCCATTTCTAGCTGCTTGCGACGAACGAAAGCCTTGGCGTCTTTGAAGATATCTTTGGTTTCCGCCTTCTTCAACAAGCGCAAGCTCCAGAAGGAGCCCATGACCAAGGAGCCATAGATGGAGTAGATGGCGAAGTAGTAGACGGCCATGGCTAACGCCTCGTATTGCTTCACAATCGGCCAGAGACACAAGGGGAGTAGGGCGGCGAGACTGCTCAGTGTGAACAGAGCTGCGTTGGGTAGGAAAATGTTGGAGAGTTCCGCCGACTGGCACAACTCCATACCAACATAGAGGTTGGCAAGGAGTTTGCTGGTCTGCAGCTGACGCATCTCTTTCCTACTGGCGCGTACGGTCCATGCCAAACAGGCCGCGGACGCTGCAAACAGCAAGGTCCAAAAGCCCAACATCACCATACCAGCGACCACCGTGGATATGTCTCGAGTCATTGCCTCTTCGTACATCGCCAGACCCTCGCAGATCAACAGGGTCACATCAACATTCCCAGAGCTTTGTCGTTTCAGCGAGTCCACAATGGACAACAGGCTCATCACAGCGGCGAAGATCCAAGGAGAGAGCATCGCCACTCGACTGCCCCCGCCACTGATCCCCACGAATTTCTTCAACTTCAAAGAACGCCAAGTCTCCCAGGATCGGCAGAGAGAAGTGAATATGATGGTGGCCAAAAGGACAGAGCTGAAGTAGCTGGAGATACGCTTGATGAAAAAGCAAGCGAGTGGGGCTCCAGCAAAAAAACAAGGTGTCAACAGGGCAGAGATGACATCAGTGTAGAAAGTGATGGCACCGCCGATGAGGCAGGCCACAACCGCCACGAAATGATAGTGGATTTGCAGCCATCCGAAACGCTGGTAGTTGGAACGGACTTTCCAGAGTTTGCGCAAGACCCAGATGTTAACGGCGACACTGACAAACTGCAGACACGGCAGCATGCAGTTGCCGAGCAAACGCCATCCGGTGTGCTCCCGGCGTAGGTACGCAGAGAAAAGACAGGTATCATTGAGAGTGAAGGAAAGGTTTGCAAGCGTTTCAGCGTCCATCTTCTGCTCACCTCAACCGACTTCAAAGCAAAGGCAAGACTAACTAACTATAATAGAGTACACTGCTGAAGCTAACAAAGCATGGACTACCGTAGATTAGGGTATAGACTGTAATTAGGGTGTATAGACCCAAGGGCACTATTATGCTTATCACTTTCTACTGTAACACCCCGACCGATCTTAAAATCGGAGATCGTAGCCCTTGGGACCAAAATGGCTTGGCTCGGAGGAACACGACAGCACATATGTACAAGTACATACTGTACGTACATATATGGGGGATAGGGAGGGTTATACACCAAAAATACGGAAGCCATCCATAAGCTTGCGGCGAAAACACAAAGGACACGGTGAAGCGAAGCGCAACAAAAAGGTTAGAAAATATGTTTAAGTACAGTATTATCACATCACAAAGGGACACGAATCCACTAACGACTTAACGAGACGAACCAACAAAGCCAACACCTGTACAACCACAATAACCATAGCAACTGAAAACAGACAGGATGAACTCATCAAATCTACGCACGCGAAAGCGCGTGCCAGGGCTCGGCCGGTTCCATGATCCATATATATAAATGAAAGCCTTCAATAATCTCAGGGATTTCATAGCCCACGCTTCCGACAGACGTCAGTCAATATGTTGATCCAGATAATACGCCGCACACGCACGCACATGCACATAAGGGTACTTTAGACGCTATTACTCGCATTTCTGAATCACGCAACAACGAATTTCCAATCACCCGATCAATTTCGACCAAATAAAATAGGCTAACGTTGATGTCAAATCTTCAATAAACCCGTAAACTTTCGGTTTCAAATCTCCCACAAGTTCTGACGACGAAGTAGGATCCTTGAACACCATCATCCATTCTATCCTATCTGTTTGCAGTGTGAGCAATGCAAAGGTGTCCAGCAGATGGGCGTTGAGAACGATGAAAAAGTGCCTCGTTCCTCCTGGAGCCAACTGCTGCAGATATCGACAACGTTCTAGGCCGTATTTCCCCAGTAGACAGCGCATAAAGGCCATAGTCCACGTGGGAGACGACTGCAGACAGTGGAGCATGGGAAGCAGCCGTGCGTCGTCTTCTGCGATAGAAGCAGCGCGGACGCTGGCCAGAAGTTCCTCCAGTTCTGAGACGGAAAGAGTGCAACCGGACGCAGGAAACAGATCCCCCACGCTGCCCACGTACCCTGACACCGTATCGGACATCTTCTTGCGCTGACCAGTACTCGAAGCCAAGTCTGAAACATGCACATCGCGATGGGTTGAGGCGAAGGTTGAATTTGAATGCTTGCAAGCCTGCACTTACACGAAACGTACGCAAAGAAGAACGACACACTTATTTATGTTGAACGTACGCACGATCATAATCATTGTGTACATACCAACTGTATGTATAGGTACACTCTATGAATACTAGGTAGGTAGGTACATTCTGCATAGGTACATTCTACACTACATTGTGTACATACATACTGTATAGGTACTCACTTTCGAGTATGGGTTGCAGCAGGGCGCTCCAGAGTTTATCCCGTCGACAGTGGAAACTGGCCTGGCGTCCGACCACGCTGGCCAGGGTCTCCTTGAAGCCGGCGGCTTCTGTCTCCAGCGCCGTCTGCAGTGCGCGTTGCGGGTCGCTCATGTAGGTCACGTAGGTGACTTCCTCTCTGGGCAGGACCGAGTCCGGGGGCAGGAGATGCTGCTGAGGCAACAGCTTTCCGCCCTGGCGCGTAGCTGGAGACAGACCTCCGCCTCCTGCAGCCTGTTTCCCGGTGGACTCGCGGTGTCTGCGAGGCGCGGAGCGCTGAATCTTCAGCTTCTGCCGCAACCGACGCGGACTGAAGAGGGCGGAGGTCGTGGCGGCTCTGCTGGGTGCCGCCGGCTGCTGCTGCCTGGTGGGCTCTTCCTCCACGCGGTCATCCGTCACGCGTTCCACGTGAAATCGAGAGCCCACCCGGCGTCCACTTCCTTCATCAGCTTCTGCCGAGCCCTGTTGTTTCCTCAGTTCGCAAGGCGACGCAGGGGTGCTGGCTGTCTGCCTCTGCTTTCTCCTGCCCGCCATTACATCTGCGGAGAGGGATTTCATGGCAGACACGCACACGGCTGCTACTTCACTGCCGCTGCCCGTGCTCATGCTGGAGTCCTCTCGCACGCTGCACGCTCGGCGAAAGAGCGGCAGAGACTTCGACGGCGAATACTGCTGCTGCTGATGCAGATCCGTGCGCGGGGACAGCGTCGTGCTGCTCCTGCTCGAGGAATCTTCCTCTTCGTCTTCCTCCTCCTCTTCCTCCTCCTCCGCCTCATTCACATCCACCTCCAAGGATAAGGAACGCGAGGAGGAGAGAGCCGTCCTCCAACTCGAACTGCCAGCACCACCCTTGTGTTCATCCACGCGCTGCAGCGAGCCCAAACCAGGCGGAAGATCCATACTGAAGCTCACTGGTCGCTCCTTTCCGCCGCTCCTCGTTGTTGGTGGTTGCGCTGGCGGCGGAACATCAAGTTTCTCAGTCGACGCGTAGCTACTACAGCCCATATCCAAGGGGAAGGCCTTCTCGCGTTCGCTGACAAACATCACGTAGAACTTCAAACGGAGCGCATTGCCGTCTCTGCTTCCTTTTCCGCCAGCAGCGCCACCTGGCGGCGGCGAAAGTGCGCTGCCATCGTCTTGTAACAGGACGCGCAGTATGCGGTAGTTTTCGCCGCTCGGCGTCGTGTGCGTCTGAGTGGACACCAGCAGATAGTCAGCTTCCATCTGACTGCTTCTTCCGGTGACAGCGGAGGACGAGACAGGAACGCGCATTCGCACGAATTTCAGTCCGTAACGAGCGTCGTGATCCAGCAGATAGTTGTACAGCACTTGGCCACTAACTGGCAATTCACCCAGGATGAGGCGCTCTGAAAACAAACCACAAACATGATAAGACAACCATACGCCTAAATGTGTAATAGTTGATTCATCGAATGGTCACTCCTGTACTACCTTCGTAAATGCAATTTCTTGAGCAAGGTGGCCGATTCGAGTAGAACTGAAGAAAATCCACCAAGAAAGCATGCATGTGGTAGCCAGGCCTACAAATGCAAGTATACTTTGAGCACATTAGCTTTGTACTGTGCACTGCATATGTACAGTACACACAATGAGCGTATACACACATGTTGCGGACAGTTCTCCCAAGGAGCTTCTTATTCACCTGAACATCACGTGTTTGCGTCCCATCAGATAAGCGGCGACCATTTTCAAATGGAAATCATACGAGAAGGAGTGCACGTGACAGTTGGCAATGAGATCACGTGAGAAAGCAGCCAGAGATTCTGCGCTGTCCTCCTGTGAAAAGCAAAAGATAGCCTAACGCACGGGCTTACCCAAATCGCACCCTTTCACTTATATGTACTCAGCCAGTAGGGTACAGTGGGGTAAACCTGGCCACCTAAGCTCCTTTGACCTTGCTTTTCTGCAAATGATGAACCAATAGGTCATTTGAAAGAGGAGCGTTTGAGAAATCGATTGAGTCCTGAAACTTAGGTGGCCGGATAGTCCCGGGTCGGGTTTACCCCATTGTACCTACATAGAAAATCAGCCCTATTGTGTACTACGTAGGAGAAGGTCAGGCAACGCACCTCAGGAGACGTCCCATTGGTCGGCTGCTCCGTGGACGGTGCGAGCTGATCCGCCTCCCAGAGGAACATGCGAAAGCAGAAGTAGGGACGCTCGAAGCAGAGTTTCACCAACAAAATGCCGGCAGAAGCAAAGGTGACCTGCAGCCAGAGCTCAGGCGAGCTCACCTGCGCCCATCTCAGAAACGACAGCGGATCTGCAGCATGTCTGCAACAACAACAACATATATTCCTACACAATGTAGGCTACTGTATCTGACACGGATCATACAGGAAACCATATAGATACATAAGTAGGTCCTACGCAAGGAAGGATAGAATCTGGCACATTAAACTGAATACGCAAGAAACAGCAGTGCATTGCATACTCTCAATCAATGGAAGGTAGGAGTGCTTGGACCACGTAAGTACGGTATGTTTCTTTACGTTTTCCTCCGCTCGTGATCCGTGATGAGTTCGGACGCGCAGACGTTCACCAGTTGAAGTCCGAGACTCTTGAGGTAGTCCACGTACTCCCTGGCGAGCAGGTGCTGCAGTTCGTAATGCCACCCGTCCGCAGAGTCCACCAGTGTCGCCCCAGCAGTCACTGTCCTCTGCTGCTGCTGCTGATGAGAAGGCAGGAGGAGGTTGGAGGAGGAGGAGGTGGAGTGAGGAGACGGCGTGTCCGGCTGTCGCGCTCCACCACCCGAGCTCTGTCGAGAGCGCGCCGGACTGATCAGCAGAGACTTGGAGAGAGCCGCACCGGCTGACAAAACAAAACTCACCTTGAGTGCAGGATAACGCTTGCAGATTGGCAGCTTATGCACTCGCATACTTTTACATATACAGTATAGGGTACTGTGGGGTAAACCCGGCCATGGGGTAAACCCGGCCACCTACGCTCCATTGAACTTGTTGGTTCAGCAATCGATGAACCAAATAGCTCATTTGAAAGAGGAGAGTTCAAGGAATCGATTGATATAATATTTGTCTCAATCGGTCCATTGGTTGCTGAGATACGCAACCCTGAAACTTAGGTGGCCGGATTTTCTCATGACCGGGCTTACCCCACAGTACCCTATCACTTGCATGCTGTGCACATGCAGTAGCATAGCCGTGCGTAAGCGGTTGTACGGTATGTAACGGTACATACATAAAGCAAGTTGCTTCGAGTTTTTGGTGAAGGGAGCAGAGGCTATTTTCTCCGATCACTCCTGGGGTCTGGCTTTCCAGTTATTTTGTCATTGCCCTGTCGTCGTGCCTGCATATCCTTTGGCCAAACGTGCGCGTTGCGCGATGGCATCCCCTAACCCTTCTCTCTCTCTCTCTCTCCCTATCCCTGTCCACTCCTGACGTATGGCGGGCGCTCAAACAAAAAACTGTAATGTTCCGTAAATAGCCCCACGGTCCACCAGTGTCTCCCCAGCAGTCTCTCCTCTGCTGCTGCTGAAGATGATGAGAAGGCAGAAGTTGAAAGAAGATGCGCAAATTAAACTACAATGTTAGGCTGTCTACGTGTGTGGATGTGGAGGAGGTGGTAGTGCGAACAAGGATAGGCGCCGCGCTGTAATAGTACCATACACGAACCTACAGCAGTGTAGACTACTCGTAGGTATGACCTTGGGCTAGCCCGGAGTGATATGGCTGAATAGCTCCTCTGCCAGAATAAAATCTAAGGTTGGCAAAATATTTTTCGTTCGCCTTTCTGCTAACGTTAGTGATCTACTAATTTGGCGACTTTCCAGTTCCGTCTTGTTCTGGACAAATTAACCGACAAGGCGCGTCAACAGCCGAGGGCGCCTAGTCAGATCGGGTCAGTAAAGGATATTGTTTCAATTCTTGTCTAGATGGCGTCTGTACATACTGTATATGTAAAAAGGGAGGGCATTATGGAAAGTAACTTGCTCTAATTAGGCAGGCCTATAAATGTTCCCTGGGGGCATAAGCTGCATTGATTCGGCTTGATCTCAATAATGTGGGGGTAAACAGCCTGTGTACGTATGTACAGTACGTACACGGTAGTTTACGCAAATACCTTGCAGAATTGTTTTTTGTTCAGCTTGCAGCTGGTTCGTCCGCTCACGTGTATAAATCGACTGCTCAAATGAAGCATCACGTTTTGGTACGGTTGTTCACCCCGACCCCATCGTTGGTCCTGCTTGTCATTCTAATTCTCGGCGCTTCTGGTCGAACCCTACCGAGTGGAAAAAGTCCGACTGCAGTGCCATCGCCGACGATCAAGCTTCACTCGTGGCTCCCGCTGATCAAAATACCAGTGGCATCTCGTAGCAAGAGGTCGGCGCAAAATCCCAAGAGACCGAACGACATGTTGATGAAAACGGCGTCTCAGGAAGTGCGAGAAAAAGAAGCAGCGGAATTTCTCTGTGTCGGCGGCCCGTTGGAGTGCGCCAACGGATTCGGTCCCATCACGTGAATGGCATAGCCATTTACCCAGTCGACGCGGTGTAACAGAAAGATATTTTGACAACTCGAACACAATTCGCGTACAGTTACGTATATATGTAATGCACGGATAGTACACGGTTCATTCATTCCATGCTATGAATGTGTGGCTACATCCCTGCATATGGATCTGATGAAGTAAAGTTTGTGAAATGTGATTGTCATTGTGCTGTGCACTGTTTACTTATCTTGATTTTATTGTTATTACAGCCGTGTATTATTTTAATTGACTGCTGTCGAAAGAATATTATCTTATTAACTTGCCCTGCTACTACTACTACCTACTACTCGTACTGTAATGTTCCGCAGATAGCCCCAACTGGTAAGCGCCGATGAAGGGCTATACACGAGGGCGGGCGGGGGCAATACCGTATTTACCGGTGCATAGCACCATGCATAGGGGGCAAGCATGGAACATTTTACATTATTATGTACGCATTTTGGCAGGCATACATATGATTCAACTGCTTGCTTGTGTACTGTATCTTGCTGCTAGCTGGCTTTCCCTTACCGACGGCAGGTGGCGCTGTAAGCTGATGATCTCCGGCCAGTGCTGGCAGACAGAGCACAGGTTCCGAGTGGACAGTGGTCATTGGACGACGAATCAAGGCCACTTTCTGACGCCAGGCAGGCGAAAACAGCAGCGGCGTCCGCACGCAATGCACCAGACGGCATCGACTCACCAGAAGGTTCAAGCATAATTCCTAAACAACATCACATCTTATTATGCAAAACACAAATCAAACAAGAAAACCTCACCATCGAGTTGACAAAGTGTACAGAAATAGTGTTGAAGAAACATAAGCTCAACTTCTTTAGTTCCTCACCCCGACATAGCTTTGCGCGGTGTCCATTCGACTTCGACACCAGCGCTGGTAGAGGGTGGCGAGCAGTCGCTGCTCCTCTAAGCTCTTCTTCAAGCGCAACCTCAAGTCTACCAGTTGACAGCCCTGCTCGCTCAGCACATCCCCGTGTCGAGCTGGAAGCGACTGGCACAGAGACTCTGCAAGAAAAGCAGCATCCTTTCAAAAAAGCAATAGAATAATCTAAAGAAGAGTAAAAGCAAAAATATATAATTGGGGTCAGGGGAAGAATGGAGCACACAGTGTAAATGAAACAAGGCATCCCTGACTCATATTCGGTCATTTTTATTGGTTTTTTTCAAAAAAGGTTTTTACGAAACCTTTAATATGTATGAGTCAGGGATGCCCTGTTTCGTTTACAATGTGTGCTGTGCTCCATTCTTCCCCTAACCCCAATTATATACTTTTGGTAAAAGGAAGAAACCTGCAAGTCTCCACGGATCCGCTTCCTCTTTCGCAGATCTGTCCTCATCCATATTGACATCGTCATCCTCGTTTACTGACCTCACTTGCGATATGGCTGCAGTGTGACGAGAGAGAGACTCTGGAGACGACCAAAACATGGACAAGAAAGGGTCGCCCTTCCTTTCCATCGCCTACAGCACACGTCGACGTCACGTCACGCAGAATATGGATAAACACATACCATACCTACTGTACGTATAGCATGCACACGCATGAATTATCATTTACCGTAGCTTCTCCCGAGTGTGCAATGCGCATTTGTATCAGAGAAATCTGCCTGAGTAATGCGGCTCTTGCATTGAACCAACAGATCAGATCTCGCAGCACTCGCGCTACTCCAGCCTTCACCTCATACGTCCAGTTGTACCCATACACAGTAATCTACAAAAGCCCCAAAATATACCCACTTGTTTCGCATCCACGCTATAAAGCCTATGATGACGTATGAAACAATGTATGTAGTATGTACAATGGTCAACCTGCGCTTTCCTTGCCAGAAGTAGCAATAGCTTTCGCCTCGGCACTAAAATGCCGGCTTTCGTACGGAGCGATGGATACAGTTGGGTGACGTCTATACAACAAGCTCAGCACATGAGCAAGTGATGTTTATCCATACTGTACTGATACTAAGAGTAGAAAAGGAAAGAGACCTTGTGGAAGAAAGGCGGAATCACCAACATCCATTGAGCTGCCAGGCGTTTGCAACGAATGCATGCCAACAATGACGTACTGAATAACGTTGTCGCCATCACCCACAGCAACCTGACCCTAAAATGACACGTATCTCATCTTTTGCCGATGTCTCCATTCCTCAGCTGCGGGTTCGATCCCTGCGCCCATTTGGCCAGAAATCGCTCGGATGACACGAATACGTATCCACTCACAGCACGTAGACTATGTCTCAATGTTCAACAAGCTGCATCGACAGACAGTGAAGATAAATATGAAGGTGCCTTACCTCTGCCAGGAGTGCCTGCTGCGTAATTTGCACATGGCGTCGAGTGCCCGAGGAGCTGAGGGGATCCGGATCCGCCCGAAACACCGTCACACTGCTCTGGGTCACCTGGCGCAGCTCGCTCACTCCCTCATAGAGAACGAGACCCAGGGAGGAGACGGCACTGGGTGCCAACTCCAATTCACAGCGCCAGTAGTCGCCAAACAGCGCCTGTACATACATACATACATACATACAAACATACATATGGTATGCATACAGTACATACCGTATTTACCGGTGCATAGCCCAGAGATCCTACATGGGGCTACGCATGGAAGCCAAGCATGGGACATTTTGTTTTTGAGAGGTGCGCAGGGGCATTTTTTTAGGTGATGTGGGAGTGGCTATGGGTAGCTTCAGCTTACATAAGGTAGGTGCAGGTACTCTATAGTACATATGGGGCTATGCATTGGGGGGGGCTATGCACAGGGCATTTTTCATGTATTGCCAATATGGGGCTATGCATAGGGGAGGGCAATGCTATGCACCGGTAAATACGGTACGTACCTCATACCATAGTCATACCATACGAAGCAAGATCACCAAATCTGCCCATCAGGATGATACATACCTCAGCAGCAGCGGGGGCGTGATGCGCATCCCTGCGCGACTCCTGTGCGACTTTCAGCACGTGATCTAGCCAACCGGGGGCGCAGTCGACAAAGAGCGCGTTCAGTTGACGGGGCTCCAGTCTCAGTTGCTGTTGTCGGCGCACATCCTCCTTCCGTCTCCGCCCCGAACTCCGACCAACACCGTTCGCATCCAGAGCCTATACACGTGACATACAACATGGAACTGGTACGTAATACCAGGACTCCCTTCATTGTACGTATACAATATGCGTACTACGCACTATCGCACTAGGGTACAATGGGGTAAACCCGGACACCTTAGCGTTTCTAAACTTGCCGCTGCAGCAAATGATGAACATGGTGGCTCATTTGAAAGAGGAGAGTTCAAGGAATCGATTGCAGAATACTTGTCTCAATCGGTCGTATGGTTGCAGAGATATACTCGGTGTCCGGGTTTACCCCCGTGTCCATGTTTACCCCACAGTACCCTACGTACGTACCTGTTGGCCAGCGGTCATGCAGCGTTTACTGCGTAGTTGATTCGGCGTGTCGCCACCGGAGGAATGCTTTCTACGCGGAGTGCTAGAGGAGCTGTGGTTAGCCGAGTCCTGCTCGCTTCCGCGCTTTTGAATGAACGCTTGCAGAACGTCAAAGCTGAAGATCCTCTTGCCTCCGGCTGTACCGCTCCCTGCTTCTGCAAAATGTACAACAGTAACTCATACGTAGCCGTATTGCACAACCATGACTCCTTTAAAACACGATAGCGAACGCACGTACGCATTGCCCGCGAGAGTACGGAGTCAGGTCTGTAAACCGCCGCCGCTTTCCGCAGCAGTATCCATACACCGTACATACGGACACGTGTGCTCTTGTACTTGTACATAAACTAACGCACAGTCGCACAGTACCCAATAGTACTCCACATATGTACATACCTGAAGAATCTCTGCCGGACACAAGCTCTACAGCCTCTTTCACATCCGCTGCGTCCTGTGCACTGGAGAGCAAGGGGGCCACAGCTGCTTCCGAAATCACTGCAGCACTGGAATGCCGCTTTCTCAAGTAGTTTCTTCTGGCCGTCTCTGACAATTGACCAGGCCTCATCATCCTTTCCCTTGCTGCGGACAGCTCGCTGTCTCTGCTCATCTTTCTCTTGGGTGTCCCGGGCGCCGAGTGAATGCTGCTGCCAGTTTCTGCCTCTTTCGTCGCTGGCAGTGGAGGAGGAAGGGGCGGCGTAGGAATGGAACCGGGCGGCGGACAAGACGGGAACTTTCCGCTCTGCGCCACCGAGGAGGAGGGCAGGATGATGGGCAGGGAGTGGGGCGCGCTGAGGAGGCCGCACTCCGTCGCCAGGTCGCAGAGTGCGCAGCGCACGGCAGCACCCAGCTTCGCCTCCAACGCGCCCACATCACCAGCGGACCAGATGGCGAACTGGATCAGCGCCAATGGACCTAAGACAAGAAAAAGTGGCAAAAAATAATCACATGACAAGCAATGTCTACCGCTTCTGTATAGGTACAATTGCAATTTGTACCGCAAAGGCGTATACATATCGCTTGTTTTCAGATGCACATGCAAAGGTGTTTTCCAAGCATGTCTTGCACAGGAGAAAACTATTTCCGTGTAGGCATCTGAGAGCAGTCAGTCAGTCATTTTCTTTCGCAAAACATGCGACAGTGTCGAACGCACCATACCAATAGATCGACGTTAAGACGAACTATGACGAGTATACAATGAACACGCCGCTAGCAGACGAGGTATAATAGCTCTGGGTTATGTACAGGGGTAAACACGGTACGCAGTACCTACACACTCTTGTACGGGAGCAAAAGGAGCGTAGGACCGCACTGCACGTGCGTACTACATATTATTCCGAACATACCATGGTACTTTCGTCCGGCCCCTTTGGAAGACAGTTGGCTGCTTTCGGAGGAGGATTTCGACATGGCGACAGCAGAAGTGTTGACGACGATGGCTTGTGTGCGTGTGAGCATGGGGATGCCGCCGTATTCGGTCTCGGGGCCAGTGAAGAAGCTGCTGTGTCCACAACCACTGACACTCGGCGAGTCAGAGGAGCTGGAGGAGGATGGAGTAGAACACGGAATGACGCCCACCAAATTGCCGAAACTATCCACAAATGACTGGCAAACGCACGCCAAACCTGCGACATCCCAAAACACACCGTCCAACACTACGCAACAAAAATTCTAGCAGTATTGTACTGTGTCATATCGCGTGTACGTACCTATGCAATAGCGTCCGAGGCCAGCAGTGTAGTAGTATATGTATACATTAGTTCAAGGTAGGTATTCAAGGCAAGGCTGTGTGCCAAATGCCAAAAGCCCTGTGCTGTGACCGAGGGCGGCGGGTTCGATTCCCTTTCTGTCCAACCCCACGTAGATCATGCCTTCGTACCGGTTCCTCCTTCATTCATCGGACGATTGTACAGGTAGAAGTCCACATCTTTCCTCGTCTGCTCCTCCGTCTCTCGCTCTCGCCTTTCGAACACGCCAAACGAAGGCCGTGTCATTTCGCCTGTGCTCAACGACGTCGTCATGTAGTTGGGTGCCGACATGAACCCAAATAGATGCTGTTTCAAATAGTAGCCAACTGCGAACAAATTGCGAATGGCCACCGACGGCAGAGTAAACTGAATGACGCGAGACGGACATTCGGGGTTCGGTTGAAGAAACTGAAAAAAAGAAGAAACTTCGTACGTACACATCAAAAGCTATTCCTACAGGAGTTGGGTTATTATTACGGAGCGTGGCCGGGATGGATGGGGCATACCTGAAGAGAACAAAAAACTAAGGTATACTTCTATGTGTGGACAAGAATAAGGGATACCTCCACATCATCTTTGGTGAGCTTGCAGTGCACGTTTCTCGTCAGCATTGTCAACAGCACATCCAGTACAGACTCATCCAATCGGTGCTGCAAATCTTGCCGCAAATCCACCGTAATCTCTTCGCCTGCAACAGCACGCAAAAATCACCATCCTTCAATGTTTCTGTCTGAGCCGAAGCTCAAGTTACCAGTAGTAAATTGCCCTCATACATTGCCAAGCTAAAATAATAATAATCGTTCATTCAATAAGAAAATCCCTTGAAACATTAGTTGAATTTCTCAATAGTCTTCTCCCTATCAAACTGAGCGCATACGAACTCTAGTCCATACCCGGCGTGTCGATGCCATGAACAGCTAGCAGAATATGGGATTCGAAGCTCTTTTCTTCCAGTGGCAGTTCCTCCCCAAATGCAGCAGTCGCCATCCCTTCTCCTTCCTCTGCCAGTCCTTTTCCTTTCCTTTCCTCCTCTTCCTCAGCCTCCCCTGCTTTCTCGTCCTTTTCCTTCTGCTGCACTAGCAGTTCCTTCGCAGTTTTCATGCTCTGATGCAGGCGGAGATAGTAGACTCGTCCGCTGCTGGTCTCTTGCAGCACGTACAGGTTCTCCCTGTTCTTCACTTGGGCGAAGTTGGACAGGTAGGCCTTGAGAGTGTGCAGGGCGCTGCCGCCGCCGCTACTACCACGCCCTCTAGCGGCGGCGCGCAAGCGTCCGTGAACGCGAAACCAACAGCGCCAGACGCAGGGACAGGCGAAGAAGCCCGGAGGCAGAGCGGCGGACGCGGCCAGGGAGCCCGCCGCCAAAAAGGCACCGCCAGTTACGCCCCCTGCGCCTTCGTCGCTCTGCATACTGATGTCCGCATCAGTCGCTAAACAAGAGAAACAGACAGTTTACTACACAGTAGGGTAGCGTGGGGTAAAACAGTTTATTGGGATAATCCGCCCACCTATTGCGCGTTTACTCCAATTCAAAACATGGTTCTTGAAAATGTATCTCGGGACACTTCTGCCTCTCTTTCTTCGTTCCTAGCCATAACTTTACAACCTAATATTAGGCCTGAAAGCGCCAAAGGTGGGCGGATTTCCCCCATGGGGGTTTTACCCACGCTACCCTTCACGCAAGAATTAGACATAAGAGTTGACCTCGTGTCGCGTTCAGATAAGCAGCGTACGCTCGTCGTTCAAAAAAGCAAAGCAACGACGTGGAGAGCTACGGAACTTATCAAGCGTCAATATCATTATCTGAACGCGGCTTCAGACCGACTGGAATGTGTCTCAAATGGAGAATAATTCGATTGGGAGCTCACCCGAAAGCATTCGTTGGGGAACAACGGTCACTTCTGCGCTTCTTTGCCACTCCGGAATGAGAAGATTGTCACACTTGCGTCGCTTGTACAGATCTCCGAGCAGCATCTCTTGATTCACTCGCTTCTCCATGCGTCCAACTTCCTCCAATAGCTCAGTCAACAAACACTGGTGCAGATTCTTGTTCCTACACAACACACGCATCCATAAACAACTGCTACTCTACTCCAAAGCATACATTGTTATTAGCCAGCCGCATAACCGGCTAGCTGTGCTCTATTGAGGTACAAAGGTCAGCAGCTCAGTTGGATAAGCTACTGCACGTAAAGCGAGAACCTGCGCTCGAATGCCAACTCAGAGTGGAATACTTTCTGGATTATCAATATTGCACACAGTTTCAGTGTTCTGCAGCAGAGCACTACATTATAGGTATAGTCACCGACACGATCAAAAGTGTGCTTGACAATTTTGGCGCTCCGTAGAAATCTTAATAAATCTGGCATTTCTATACAAGAATAGCAACCGGCTTTTCGACCCTTTTTCAAACACTATTGCTATTCTTGTTTAGAATGTTTAGAAATGTTAGACTGCCACGGGAGCGCCAAAATTGTCAAACGAACTCTTGATCGTTTCCTCGACTATACTGTACTACGTGCTGCACGTCTGTACCTTTCGTGGAAATAGACGCGGACTCTCATTTCTTTGGACTGAACGCAGAGCAGGAGCCAGAAATCTCGACTAAGCTGCAGATACTCTTCTGACTCGGGATCCAGCTGCGACACCCAGTCAGCTAAGCGTCGAGCTTCATCGTCGACTGCAGTAACAACGGACACAGACGCCTCACGCCCCAGCAGTTCAGTTTCCTGCTGCTGCACTGCACCGCTGCTGACGGGGTCATCACCTTCAAAAAATTCGGATACCGCGACTGAATGTGATGATCAATGCTTGTAACCAGAAAATACCTGTAGCATTAAAATCTGACACCCCATGGTTCTGCTCCTCTTCGTCCAACGAGAAGGCTGTGGTGGATGTCAACCCAGATTTTTCGCGTTTCACCGCCGGCCGTCCTTTGCCGTCTGGTGCGCTCCTAATCGACAGCCGCTGCTGTTGTTGCTGGCCGCCGCCTCCACCCGCTGGCGCAGTCGTCACGGTGGCAGAGTGGCTAGAACGCACGTCGGCGAGGGAGGCTGCGCAGGCGGGTTCGAATCCCGCAGTCAGTGCTCCTTTTTCCCTGCCGTCAGCTTCTACTTTGTTGCCGTACTGTTGCTTCTGGTGTTCTTTCATCATTTTCTCACGCTGCTGATAGTATCGACGGGGGAAACCGGAGAAGCTCTGACTGCGCGACGCCAGACACGCGTGATTCACGTCATCTGATTCGCCTGCTTCCGGTATGACGTCATCCGTTTGGACGTGGTGGTGACAGGGTTTCTCGTCAATCCCATGTTCGATATCCGGCCGAGGACTGAGCAAATCTTGCGTACTGGGCGCTTCGCTCGGCAACTGCAAGAATATTCCTGCATGCATCCAGTGCACAACGATGTTGAACAATGCACGAAGCAATCAACTGAGAGTATTCAGTATTTTAAGGCAAGGTTTTCCTGGTGTGTGCATTGTTCACGGACACCCTCAAAATTTCGCATTTCCTATTCGGTTCATAAATAAGTACTACAACACATGGAGAATCGAATGCAAAAAACCGCATCTCAAAATTCCCCCTCGTTGAGGAGTTATAGATGCGCAAACCCTCCTGACCCATTTTAAGGCGAAAATTACATAATATGCATTCTTTTTAGGTTCCAGTGGACGCAGCCGGCTGAAATTTTGTACACACATATCCCCTATGGGACCCTACCTGCAGGGAAATTTTTAGCCTTCTAGCCCTCTTCAAACTGGAGTTATGGCGTTTTACAGTCAATTTCCACGCAAACTGTGGCTAGATTTTTTTTAGGTTATATGCCTATAGCTCATCAGATACAGTACCGGCCCCTCTGAAAATTTTTATCCCTTTAGGGATTTTTATCCCTTCAAAAAAATTTAACCCTTACCCAAAATTCTCAAAAATATCTCAAAAAATATACTACTTTTGCAAAATTATATGCTAGAGGTTAAATTTTTTTGAAAAACCAATATTATTTTTGAAATTTACATCAAATTCTACATAAGATAGGTTACTTTTTAGGAAGAAGTTCCAGTGGTATTGCTCATTTATCTTGAATAATAGAAAAAGGCGGGAAAATTTTTGTTGCATTTTTCACCATTCATGAGGACCGTTCTCGTTCTTGGACCACTACCGAATTTTTTCTTTTTGTATTTTCGTAAACTATAATGGGTTACCTAAAGGGATAAAAATTTTCAGAGCGGCCAATACTGTATCTAATGAGCTATAGGCATATAACCTAAAAAAATCTAGCCACAGTTTGCGTGGAAATTGACTGTAAATCGCCATAACTCCAGTGTGAAGAGGGCTAGAAGGCTAACAATTTCCCTGCAGGTAGGGTCCCATAGGGGATATGTGTGTACAAAATTTCAGCCGGCTGCGTCCACTGGATCCTAAAAAGAATGCATTTTATGTCAAGCTTTAATCTTTTTTGCAAAATGGTCCCAAGGTTGGTTTGTTGTTATTGCCGTAAGGAGGCGTTGGTTGCCTGTTTCTGGCTTATTGGTTCTGTATGTACGCCGACGGAAGGCGTGGTGGCTTATTGGTTCTGTACGCCGACGGAAGGCGTGGTCTCAGCGCAGAGGTGCGCTTGAGCAGTGTTTGGTGAAAGTATTCACTCTGGTGCTTTGCGGTGTACGAAAGTGGTTGTGTTTTTTGGTCTCGTTCCGTTGTCGTCCTGTTCTGTTGGTTGCGTTGCATGGTCGTCTTTTTGGTCCAAGTTACCCTCCCATCCCTCCCGCACGCTTCTTATGTTTGCATGTGGGTTCGGGGTGAGCCAGAAAACCCCGGCTTCGAGGTCAGGCCGCTAAAACCTCGGGGTTACAGGGACAACCTCCTAGCCAAGTGTTCCTGCGTTCGGGGTGAGCGAAAAACCCTCAGGTTCCAGGATGAGCCTGTCATGCGTTGCAGTTTTAAAATCCTGCCAATCCTAACCCTTTTTCGTTATTGTAAAGGTACTAACGCTCTTGCTTTAGGCCAGGGTAAGGCCTACATTCATAAAACCAGGCAGCATGCCGTAGTAATATATACTTTAAGCTCAAGCTACGTTTTCTCCCAGTTTCTATTAATAACACACTTAGGCATGTGTTTTCCTTCCCTGTGGCGTGGTTTCGCTTGTGTTTGCCTGCTTTGTCATTCACTTTATCTTTTATCACTTCAGTGTCCGTCCGATGTACGGGTTCATGCATGGGTAAATCGGTGTAGCGTATTGAGCCTGCATATCTATGCAGTATTATCACACTCATACTAGCAGTGATTGCTGGGTTCTCCAAAGTTAGCAGACTTGCTTACAGTACGCGTCAAGTTTGTTAGCCTAGTTGTGCGATCTGTGTAACGATGTGTGCCGTAATGAGCAGGCTGATGCTGTTCGTGGTTGAGTTGCAGCAAGTCAGTGATTGCTGGATTCTCAGTTAGTACGCTTGCTTGCAGTTGGCCTCAAGTTTGTCAGTGTTATAATAGTTATGCGACGGCATAACGTTGGGTGCCTCAATGAGCGGGCTGTCGCTGGTTGTGGTTGTGTTGCAGGTGCCAGGCACTCTTCGGAGTGAAACGTGTGTACAGAATTTCTTCCCGCAATTTCCCGCAATGAAGTACCGTCTTCCCGGAGGAAAGACTTCAGTGGAGTGAGTTATGATGAAACACCGACGTCGGACTAGAGTTGCTGTCAGCTTCTGCTTCGATTCCTATTGTCTGTTCTTGTATCATCCCGTCATTGCTAAGACAAGGAATATGATTTACGTTCGGGTACTACAGGTCTGACTTCCATTGATTTGTCTTAAGCGTTTTTGGTTTCGTTGCAGTACCGTATCAGGTCATGAGCATGTCTTTGTTGCCGTATGTACGTGAGTAGATATTGACTTGGCCCGTTACGTAGATGTGGTATAGAATGTAGTGGTGAGGTGCGGTATGGATGGTATGTATGCGTGGTACAGTATGTGATATGGTATGTGTGGTATGGTATGTGGTATGTATGGTGTAATATGACGTGGTATGGTTGGTAAGTGGTATGGTATGGTATGGTATGGTATGGTATGGTATGGTATGGTATGGTATGGTATGGTATGGTATGGTATGGTATGGTATGGTATGCAGTATGGTATGCAGTAGGGTATGGGTGGTAGATGGGGTATGTTCTGTACTACGTACGTACATACGTGCGTCATTTATGTGTACGTTTTCCGTCTTTGCTACGACAAGGTTTGGATACTTTACTGTCTTGTCTACTACTGCATGTTGGACTTTTTTGTCTAGCGCGTTTTTGGAGTCTGGGATTCGATGCGATACTGTATGATGTGGCGATGCTTTTGTTGCCATGCGTATGGACGTGGTATGTTGTCTCCAGTATTATGCGTTCTTGGGCGGCTGGAGCGCTTAGTGTTTCGGAGTTGCTGGTTGACACATGTCGATGTGGTATGTTATGTGGTATGGCTAGCGGTATGGTATGGTAAGTATGGTGTGTGGGGTATGGTATGTGTGGTAGATGTGATGTTTATGTACGACGTACGTACGTGCGTCATTTATGTGTATGTATCTGCCATTTCTACGACCAGGAGTGGATTACACTGTCCTGTCTTGTACTGCATGTTTGACTTCCTCTGTCTTGCGCGTTGTTGGAGTCTTGCATTCGATGTGGTACTATGATGTGACGATGTTTTTGCTACCGTGCGTATGGGCGCAGATATGCCGTCTCCAGTATTATGCGTTCTTGTGCGGCAGGAGTACTTAGTGTTTGGGAGTTTTGCTGGTTGTCATGTATGCTGATGTGGTATGTTATGTGGTATGGTATGCGGTATAGTATGGTAAAGTAGGGTGTGTGGTAATGTACGTGGTAGGGTATGTGTGGTAGATGCGGAATGTTATGTACTACGTACGTACTTACGTCATTTTGCGTACGTTTCCGCTATTGCCATGGCAAGGATTGGATTACTACTGTCTCATGTGCACTACACGTTGGACCTTCTTTGATCGCTTGTTCTTGCGCATTTTTTGAATTCTTGGAGTCGATACAGTAGCAGTACTATGATGTGATGATGTCTTTGTTGCTGTGCATACTTGTGTAGATATTCCGTCTCCAGTATTATGCGTTCTTGTGCGGCCGGATTGCTTGAGTGTTCGGGAGTTTTGCTTGTTGACACTTTATGCCGATGTGCTATGTTTATGTAACTACGTACGTACGTACTCGCGTCATTTATGTGTACGTATTTTCGACCTTAAGTGCACCGTACATAGCACCGTACAACAATAAACTTACATCCCACAAGACATATCTACTATTTTGCATTGGATTAAAGCACACTTCGTGGCGTAACAAGCGATGAAAGAGCTTGTGTAGACACGAAGTAATTTTTGCCTTAAAATGGGTCAGGAGGGTTTGCGCATCTATAACTCCTCAACGAGGGCGAATTTTGAGATGCGGTTTTTTGCATTCGATTCCCCATGTGTTGTAGTACTTATTCATGAACCGAACAGGAAATGTGAAATATTGAGGGTGTCCGGCCTTCGAGAGTCAGACTCTCACACGACTCAGAAACCTTGCCTTAAAGACAGATCCCCATTCATCCTGTGTATCTACGCACGTACAGTACTTACGTTAGATGTGTACATACGGTATACCTGAGCGAGCGGCGGTATCCTTCCCCCGGTCGGATGCATTTCCTTCTTCTCCTGTTGCTCCATACCGTCCTGTCCTCTGTCGGCTGCTGCCTCCTTTCCCTCCTGCTCTCTCCTTCTCCTCAAGTACTCGACAAGATGCGGAAGGAAGGCGCTCCAGTTCTCCACTGCGCATGCGTAGAAGTGTTGGTCGCTGTCTTTGCTGCTGCTCTCCTCCTCCTCCGCTAGCTTCCTCAGTGTGCAATAGGCCAAGGGCAGGTTGCGTAAAGAGGAGAGAAAGCGAGCGAGACACTCCTCTTCGTGCATGACGAAGTTGAGGCCCAACTCAGCGGATGCGGGATAGCGACGCAACGGATGCTGAGACATGTCGAACAGGAAGGGAGCGCAGTCCTTGTTGCGGAGCAGCTTCAGTCCAGCAATATCCACCTCATGCTTCGACCAATCTTGCAGGTGCTTCAGGACCAAACTGAGCAACTGAAAAAGACCATACTAATCATCCGTTAAAAACTGAACGGCACCGCGGCATGGTACCCGTTGGATTACACAGCGAAAAACGGACCGTTCTTAGACTAGTGACGTGCCGAGTTCCGTATGGCGCGATAGCCGGGCCTTGAAAAGGGGGGAGAGAGAAATAGTAGGACCGAACGGGAATCGAACCCGTGACCCTCGGTCACAGCTGTGGACTTTTAGCCACACCACCAGGTACCGATCCGGGGACATTTGGCTAAACTTGCCGTACATACCTACACTAGTTCACGTAGACTACTGGCCTCGGACGCTGTTGCCAAACGTAAGTACGCAGTACGTAAACACTACATCTGCTTATATTTTATTTTACCAGCTCGGTCGCGTACCTTTTCTGTGACTCCTTCTTTGGCCGCCAGTCGACTCAAGGCGAAGAGGCGTTCCTCCTGCATCACGTGCAGAATGCCGTGTCGTAGTCCAATCAGCGCCGCTCGTTCCCTGGTTCCGAAGACCAGTAGACGGCGTTCCACGTGAGCTTCAGATTCCTCCGGCGTCATGACGGCTGTGGGTAGGCCGCTCCAGTGGAAGAAGACGCCTTTCGTCTCTCCTCCTCCAGCTGCGAACACCTCATCGTCATCCATCAGTCCGATCAGTGGCCCGGGCGTCGAGTTCTCTCGATGCAGGAGGCCGTGGGGAGGCGGGAAGCAGGAAGCAGGCGACAGAGGAGGCCCTGCGGCTGCTGCTTCCACTTCGCTCTTCGTCGGTGACGTCAGGGGGCTGCTGCCGCTGCTGTTTTCGTCCTCTTCCGCGCTTCCGCTGCTGCTGCTCGTGCTTCCTGATCGCATCACACCTGCAGCGTAAAAGAGAGAGAAATCATAGGGACAGTTAGTCCTTCAGATCTTAAGTTTCCGTTGACAACCGGTTGTGCAACCGTTGACAACCGGTTGTGCAACCGTTTACAACCGACATATGGAGGAGTTGTGCAACCGCTGACAACCAATAAATGGCAGTTGCGCAACCGTTGTCAACCAGCGTATGAAAATTGCGTAACATGGCAACGGTTGTCAACGGTTGCACAACTCCTCCGTATGTCGGTTGTCAACGGTTGCACAACCAGTTGTCAACGGAGACTTTGAAGATCGGGAGGAGTTAACCGACGCCAACAGAATGCTCCGGACTCCAATACCACCGGGCGATATATACCCAGCAAATCAGCAGCTTCATCCCTTGGATTGAGGGCGAAGATGTGCAGAGTGAGTTCCGTTTCCACGCCTCCCAATCCGGCCTCCAACGCATCCCAGGCGTCGAAGCCAGTCACACGTAGCAGCTCCGCCAGGCACACAGGCAACTGGGAAACCTGTAACACACAGAACAAGCGAAGCATTCGTACAACTCAAGACCACTCGTCACTGCATGGCAGAGTTTCTGCTGGCTTGCGACATGTCACCTCGCGTGACGCGCACCTATTCCACAATGCACGCACGGCTTATGCCGCGTTCACCATATGTCCGTACTGTACGTCCGACGTATATAGGAGTACATGGTCGTTTACGTCGGATGTACGGTACGAACGTATGGTGAACGCGGTATTACTCACTTGTATCGCGTGAAATGTTTCCCTTTTTCCTGCGCCGGTGGCTCTCACAGAGACTGTGAGTTGGAGGAAGAGGGGGACGGAGTCGTGCATAGCCCAAGGATCATCCTCCTCCTCTTCGTTCTCAGCCATTGAGAGAGAGCGAGAGGAGGAGGAGGACGACGATTGGCTGTCCGCAGTTGTCGTCGTCGTCGTCGTCATTGGTTGTGCTGTCACCGTGGAGTTTGTGGTAGTGGTGGTAGTGGCAACGTCGGGTGGGCGCAAAGCTGAAAGACAAGAACGGGGGAATGAACTAGGTACGGGGAGAAAGCAGAAAATGCGACATAAGGCAGAGGCAGTGGATCGTTGTACCGTCCTGACGCTTGAATACGATGCTGTCATCCAAGTGACTGTCACGATGAATGTGTCCGGAATCCGTGAGACTGTCTACCGTCCGGTCGCCAACATCACCTGTCGCCCACTCATCAGAGAAATCCTGCAAAGGGTATCTGGTGAAGGTAGCACATGCGTAAATTAGTACGTACATACACAGAGAATGGCAGAATAGAACAGTCTGTATGTGCGTACCGTATCCGCGTCCGCATCAATCGGCGGGGGAGGCGCGTAATAGAAGAGGCCGGATTTGGAGTCGGGTACAGGGCGGAAACAGCGAGCCAGCAGTTGATCAAATGCTGCACTCAGCTGCCATCTCAGTCCGGCACAGCTGGCAGTTGTGAACGCAGACGGAGGCTCCGACAACACTTGGGCATTACTGCAAGCAATCATATATTGTACATTCACGTCAACCAACAATGCGTACAGACACATGCGTGGTATGCACGAAATGAATGCGTTTTATTGAACTGAAAGGGGAGGTCCTGTACCTACAATTTCCATCGTTTCGCTGTGCACTAACTAATAGATCAGCCGGTAGCATGTTGCAGGAAGTGGCCACACTACACATAGCGTAGTAGAATGTACCTTCTCAAGCTGAAGCGACTGTGCATGGAGTCGGTGGTGTTCCGTCTCGACTCCAAGCCCGTCATTTCCGTAGCCTCCTCTTCGCCATCTCTCTGCTTCTGGTAGTCCGAGAAGTGACGACACATGTGAGGCAGGAAATCCGTCAGCCCCACCTGCAGCTGGTACTCCTCGCACTTCAGATCCACCGCGTCTTGCAAATCAGCGTCCGGCAGTCGCAGTCCACGCGCCAGACACGCGTACGCCGCGTACACGTACGCCTTCGCGTACAGCACCGAGTCCAGTCGCGTGCAAAAGGCGGCGAAACTGAAAAAGCCAAGCTTCGAAAGGGTTCTTGCTTGAAGGTGAAAGGGTTTTTACTAGAGATGTAACAGGGCGACATTTTTCAAAGTGCCGGAGCCGGATCTGAAAAATTGCCCCGGCCGGAGCCGGATCCAAGCCCAGAAAATACTGTAGCAAACTACTGTTGGAAAAATGCGCAACAGTATTTATCATTTGATTGCTGCCATAATACGATACAAAGGGAAAATATGAGACAAATTGACTCAAGTGCGATTGCCTGAGTGCTGCAAAAAAGTTTCGCAATAATTTTTGATCAATTTTGATGGGAAAACCTCATTTTTTCAAAGGGCAGCCAGCAAAAAAGTGAAAAAGATAGACCGTGGATCACCTTCATTATGCCGAAGCCGGATCCAATAATATGCCGGGATTTACCGGAGCCGGGGCCCCTGTTACATCTCTAGTTTTTACCCATTGTTTCACGAGTACCACCTGATGAGGCTCCAAGTTTGGTGGAGCGCAACATTGTGGAAGCAAAATAGTTTCACCATCATCATTTATTCTGGTCTGACCCATTGTACATCACTTGTACCTGAAAAAGCCGAACTCGTCGCCGTCAAAGTAGTCTTGTTGCTGTTGTGGCGGCCTCTGTTGCTGCGAATCCATGCCAGCAGTGGGGGGCTGCTGGTAGTAATAGTCCTGGCTGTGTCCCTCCATGCCTGCAGAAGATGAGAGAGCCAAGGAGACACGAGAGGATGTGGATTTGACACTGGCTGCTCCGGGGACGGAAGGAAGGGACAGGAGGGGCGGAGGACGACGCAGCGAAGCGGACGACGGAAAGGAAGAGGAGAGAGCCTGCGGCGGCTGCGTTGCTGTCGCGTCCACGCTCGTGTCGCACAGACCCTCGGACAGACGCGAAATCTGACTGTGCAGCTTGCTCAGCACCGATTGGCCTATAAAAAAAGTCTGCAGGGCATTCTGCTGTTAACCGCTTGTTGAATAAAGACTTTCATTCATTCAAAAAAGAAGCAAATCCCAGCTCATAAACTGATAATACGATTCAATTCACTCCGCAATAAATCTGGAATACAGTCGACACCAGACAGGTCAATTAGGTCGTTGTACCGAGCTCGTCTGTTTGCGCGTTGAAGCATCCTATGCTTCAAAATGCAAGAGGCAAAACCGACGAGCTAGGTATGGGTAAATTAGCCTGTCTGATAAAACAATAGTAAGAAAATAACAGTAAAACGAAACACGTCTTGACTCATTTTACCGCTGGAATGTCGAAAATCCTCGACGAAATCCGAAATGGACGCCGTCGCTCGATTTGTCCCCAGTTCCCGCGACACTAGGGCCACCACTGTGGGTTCGAAAGCGTTGAAACAGATGAGCGGCAGCGTGAGCAGCTGTCGACGGCGTCTTCGCTTTCCCTCGGTGATGACGTCATCGTCATTCGAAGACGCTGTCTCCTCCTCATCGTCGCCCATGGTCGATTCGCTACTTCCCGTCTCCATCTCTGCAGCTTCTTGATTGAACAGAACCGTCGTCGTTGCTGGTGTTTCGTCGCCGGATGTCCCTGCGTGCTGATTGGCCGCGACGACGTCGTCAAAAAACGACGGAGCGAAGGCGACTACGAGCCGCGTTTCCGCCACCTTCTTCACGTAAGCCGTCAGTTTCGGAAGCTGAGCGACAGCTGCGGCCGTTAGGCGACGACGAATGACGCGCACCCACGACTCGTAGCGCTGCTCGCCCGTTAGCTCCAGGCGAGTGCAAATCAGCCGCCAGATGGCGCTCAGATCGACTCCGCCCACCCGGAAATACACGTCGAAAGAGCGGCGCAGTTCACGATGCAGAAACTCCATCAGCAGCTTGTTACAGGCCAGCAGAGCATCACTACCCGCTGGAGCAGAACATTCACTCGTATTGTGTGTACCGTGTACGTAAGGTGACTACTACTGCAGACCATGGGTATATGTACATACATACGTACTACTAGGTCATATTGCTCGAAAGACAGAGCTAATAACAGCCTGAACATGCGTACGTGCTGACCTTCATAGGCGAAGGAGGAGAAAAGGAGGGTGGCCTGCTGGCACTGCTGCAATAGTGATGTCAACTGGAAACAGGACGGAACCTGCACCACGTATGAGAGGCCGTCGCCCGACTTGCGCTTCAGCCTACTCACGTTGTGCAGACCCACAGCACCACTCCTAATGTACAGGGTGTCCCATTTGGATATATCATGTCGTTTGAGGTTATAACTTGGGAACCGCTAGAGTTAAGGCGCTGATATTTTTTTTGCAGATACCCAAGAATATGCATAACCTTGTGTGAAAATTTCGTCCCAAAACTCCAATCTGAACATAAGATATTGGTAGCTCAAGTTTCGACCACGAAAATCACAAGTTTATGAATCGCAAGCCTGGTGTTCAGACGAATTTTTATGTGGGATTTTCATCAAAGCGCTAATCAAAAACATCAATATTATTTTCCAGTTCTGGGGAAGCCTTCAGTTTACTAGAATATAGCTTATTTCTGGAGAAAATCCAAAAGGAAAAGTCGAGGAGTCAGACAGGGCGAGCATAGAGGTCAGGCTACTGGTGGTTTGGTTTTGTCTGAGTCGAGGTGTGAAGTGAACTGATATGCGCATATGGCTAGCAATGAATGAAGAAAGGAGTAGCCCTTTGCATTTTTGTCCCCTCTGGAATCTCATGTTGCCATTTTCAACAGTTTCAACATAATTCACCAGCGTCTGTGATGAAAATCCCACAAGAATTCGTCTGACACCAGGCTTGCGATTCAAAAAATTGTGATTTTCGTGGTCGAAACTTGGGCTAGCAATATCTTACGTTCAGATTGGGAGTTTTGGGACAAAATTTTTACACAAGGTTCAATGCATATTCTTGGGTATCTGCAAGAAAAATTTCAGCGTCTTAACTCAAGTGGTTTCCCAAGTTATAACCCCAAACGACATGATATATCCAAATGGGACACCCTGTACAAGTCCAGACAAACTATTGTACCAATCGTGAGTGATTGCCGCGTCCAGATAAGCGACGAATGTGCGTCCAATGTACGCCCGAAAAGCGTGCAACCGCACCGCAACATCATGGACAGGAAGGACATCTTCGGACTTTTTTACACGTTGTCGGACGTACGCCGCTTACCTGAACACGGCATCCACGCATTTTATGGCTAGAAGAGGTGGTGTGCGTGCATGTGCATACTCTGGACGTTTTGCGTCTCCTGTCATATTGTTGGGCGACAGTCGCAGATCCACTGAGCCACCCTCGCGACACCGACTCTCTTCACAAATCAGGCTCAAATGCTCGTACGTAGCCAGGCACTGGATCAACGCTCTGTCAGCTTGGAATATCTGCAAAGTCAAATATGTGAAATTATACCAAGAGCCCATACCGTAAGAGAGTGCGTCACTAGGCTTTAGTACTGAGAAATAGGGCAGCAAAGCTTATCGGCTGCCTGTCACAGCTTCCAATAGGGCTACAGATTCGAAACTTAGCTCACGCAAATGCTGAAAGTCTCAGCTTTTTCATGGTGCAAAAATTATTCAGATCCGACCACGGCAAGTGGTCAAAACTTTTGATTCTTTGAACCCAGGTTATGCGCGAAATACGCGCCCCCGAAAAACAAAGCTGTGACCGCCGGCCCCGTAATTACGATCCAGCAGTCGGAGCGATCCAGCAGTCGGAGATAAACTCATCGCGGACTTGTGGCTACGTAATTACGGGCCAACAAAGTCATCGCGGACTAGTGGCTACGTAATTACGGGGCCGCCGGTCACAGCTTTGTTTTTCGGGGGCGCGTATTTCGTGCAAAACCCGGGTTCAAAGAATCAAAAGTTTTGACCACTTGCCGTGGTCGGATCTGAATAATTTTTGCACCATGAAAAAGCTGAGACTTTCAGCATTTGCGTGAGCTAAGTTTCGAATCTGTAGCCCTATTGGAAGCTGTGACAGTCAGCCGATAAGCTTTGCTGCCCTATTTCTCAGTACTAAAGCCTTGTGTCGTACTCTCTAACGGTATGGGCTCTTGATTATACATACTTCACAGCCGTGCACTGCCACAAAATCGTCGAAGAAAATCTGCACATAATGTTATGTATGCCAAAAATGTGTAAATAATATTGTTGTTGGCGTAGCTGTGCACAAATGCATCTCCACGCATGATTCAGCGACTCTTGCCCACTTGCCATCAGCCATATTATATTACATGAGCGACTCAAACTTGGATTACGACAGTATTTTTTCCATGCACGTACAATAATATGTTGTCTGCTTGAATGTGATTGTTTCTGTTGTGTTCGTACTGATGGTCGTGTAGGATGGGCCCCAAACCATAAACTTTACTCATGCACAATGCACACATACACAGATAATACGAACTTGCACAACTGAGACCCAAACGCAGGATGAAGCATGCGAGCTTCTGCAGACTTCTTGATGATAGAAGCCAACTGTATCGAGTCCCCTAAATGGAGGAATGAGAATCTCACTACCGCAAAACTCAGAGTGCAGATCCCATCCTCCACTTATTCGACTCGACCAAGCCACGTTTCAATAGCAATCAATCCAACACTGCCACCATGCCATTAGCCATTGTCCATACTGAAAATGGTGTGCGTAGATGAAAAACGAATATCGATAGCATACGCTAGACGAAAATCAAACTATTCAACGTAAAGTAGTAAACTGTGCATCCTCATATTTTACAAAGGTCAAATGCGAACGTACAACACCAAGTGCCACTCTCACTGATCTGATCAACCTGTACAATTTTGCGCAATCTACTATGCATACACAGCCAACTCATGTACGCACACTGGCTGGCTCATGCTATCTTAGTCAAACATTGTAAAATCCGTAAGGCTCCCGCTCTTAGCTAAGCTTCTCAAGGCGTTTCACTGCACGGTATGGATGTACTGTACATAGCATACACACCATGACTCAAGACTTCACAAGACCCATTATACGCTACGTACTACCACATGCATGCACACGAGCCCACTGCTTGCTCATAGTTCTAACACTGCTCCCGTATGTACAACCCCGCACTCAAGTATTCAGAACAACATTGCTAAAGCCATAACGCTCATACATACTGTACGTGTACATGTACAACATACTCACACAGCACAGCAAAGAGCAAAATACAGCGCTGCATATATGTACATACAAAACATCGAAACATGGAACAGCAACCAACCTACAAATATACTCACAAATAGAGCAAAATCACGGTATAAAACACACATACTACCATCAGCAATATACATAAGCAGAGTACATGCCAGCCGTGAGCAACTGGAATGGAACATGTCGGTATTGAAGCGATTCGGCCTCAGTTGGAAGTAATAGATCTGGCAAATCGAAAATGGCCTTGCTTAGACCTAACCCCCAACTGAGGCAAAAGCGCAAACCGCAGCTGCGTACGCAGACGAGGAAAAGCCATATGCATCCTCACCAAACCGACTGAACGCACGCGGCTGCATTTCCATGCAAAGGCATAGCAACAAAATTTCGCCGAACACCACGTCATGCCACTTGACGCCTCCTCAAGCTACGCGATCCAAAACTACACGGTAGATACGGGCTGAAAATCACGACACATCACCACCGTCCGTCCATCAAACAGAACAAGACCGTAAAAAAATGTCACAAGTGCAACAGTAAGTGTTCGCTATCATCGCCACGCTACATTGTTCAAGCTATCATAAAGCAGTAAATGCTAAGCAGTAAAAAGTACAAAAACTTAGTTTTCTCTCATCACGCGCTGCTACAGAAAAACACAGCTTACGGCTTTTACTGTCCTTTCGACTTCAAGCATGCATACTTGGTGTCATCCAGTCACAGACACCAACACAACTAAGAACTAATAATAGCGCACACAAGGCTACAGCTAACAGCATAAACTCCTGGTTCAATGTCCCACCCCATATGGCCTCATTCGCACACAAACATAAGCCGACCATTTCAAGATAGATAAGAGGAGCCCCAAAAGTACCAGAGCAAACAAAAGGTGCGCCATTCCCCCTCCATAAAGCTCATTTGTGTCCAGTCAAATAAGAGCTAAGAGAAGAGACAGCCAATAGTCCATCAAAGAAGCATCGTCAATGACAGTGCAAAATTGGAGAGATGCATCTTATTTCAGACATGAAAACTGTTGCAACATTCGCGCGCAGACGCTTTGGTGAACCTTCGCTTTTCCTTTCAGCTTCTTGGGACAAGAGCTGATGATTAGCGAAAAGCGCTAGATTCACCAAAGTACCTGCACCGAATTGCGCTCAAGTGAGCAGGTAGCATTGCCTGCCATTCGGAAATAGCCGTATAGCGAAGAGATGCTCGCAACAAATCTTCCGCCTCTGCCAACAAGGCAACAAGTGCAAAAGCCATACATAACCAACCAATAAACGGGAAAGCAAGACAACTGACAGACAGCCAAACAGGCGAAGCGAAGCGCAAAGCAGCGAAGTGAATCTGCAAGGGCAAGCAAGGAGGAGGAGGAGAAGGGGAAAGCGAGAGGCTTGTTTCGCAATGCGCGCGCAGCGCCGATCAAACTGGGGTCGCGCTTCCGTTCACCAGCCCGAATTTGCATTAGCAAGCACGCCTTCCCCGCGCGTTCCGTCACAGGAGCGCGCATGCAGGCGCGGCGCTTCTTTTCAAGTAGCGGCAACAACAAAGGGCAAAGATTGAGCATGATGAGCGCACACGCAGAAAAGAACATGAACTCCGTCCTTTTGCAACAGATTTCTTCGCCTCTGAAAGGTCAATTGTTCAATTTCCAATTCCAATTTTATTCGAGCATGCAAAGAGACGCGGAGAAATCAAAGCGAATAATTTCGTAATTCGATCCGATAGACGGTTATACTCGTAAAAGAACACAGTCAGAGAACTGGACGTGGACGACAATACGTGCTGCAAAAGGGCACAGGGAGGGAAGAGGAGGAGGCAACGTCAAAACTGCAAATTCGCCAAAAGAGGACCCACAGGTCGAACACTTTCCATCTACCACGGGGCCAGATTTACGACTGACACTAATGAAAACAGTCAGTCAGTCTGCAATCAAAGGGCTTCAACATCGCACAGGAGATTGTATGGCGTGCCAAGTCTACAACTTCCCATCCCATGATATACAAAAACGTCGGGTGCAGCACACGCACAGCGGGCTATGGCACCGAAAAGTGGCCATAAATCACGGCAAATTTGCGACAGTAGTCGTCGTCCGTCGTCGGTCTCAGTGTCCGCGCGCACATAACCGTTATCGTGCTCCTAAAAGGAGCATACTTTACGAACGAACATATGATGCCTTTACTTTTACTCGTACGTACGTATGTCTGTACATAGGAACCTTGTCAGTATGTGTGAACACATGTATATGTACGTAGGCGGATGAGCACCTATCTACTGTATATGCATGAAGGAAGAAAAGAAACAAGTCCGCAAACTTCCTTTCGCCCATGTTTCGTCGTCATCGCCGGTGCGTCGCCGATGATCGAAATTACACAATACGACGACGGCGACCAAATACATACGGTCTTCTCTTCTCCACTCGGCGACCGACAAAATCGCCCTTTCGCCTCTCTTCCCCAACACTGTACGTACAGAGTAGAGAAGAACACGTCGGCTGTCTCCTGGGAAGACGAATTGGACAGGAAACCGATGACTACCGAATAGCCCCTTGGGAATACCGTATAGGTACGTTGAGATATTGCAAGATGTCCAGATTGACATTGCAACATGTCGAAGAAGAAGAAGAATAGGAAGAGTGGGCCAAGCAGACGCCGAATAGGCCAATGCGACACTGCTACCGTACACACACACGTACAATATCATGCATGTGTACACAGAGTAGAAAGAAAATGAGGAAGAACAAATTGAGCGGAACGACCCGTCGTGACTCCAAACGATTCCGAAAATGAAACAGCAGGAAAGAGGAAAGGGACAGTCGAACATGATTGCAAAATCACTGAACCACTTGAACGCAAAATGCAGAAAGGCGGAACACAGAGCAACATACAGCGACTCACTGCAACCAAAGACACGCAATATACGCAGATAATTACTTTGGGAAGCAAAAGCAAGCGCAGAGCAGACAGTTGCATGCCACAAAATGCAACACACAATGCTGGCAATTCTCACACCAAAATGTGACGTGGCAGCTAAAGTGTTGTTTCAAGCTAAAATCGAAGAGGCGTATACGTTACGTACAGTACCTACGCATGGTCAAACGCACAGAAAGCAATTCTAACAAGTGCAAGCCAGCAGTTATGTATAACTGCACTGCACATCTCCAGTCACAGCAATGCATATTGCAGGGATCACGTATGTAAGAGGAGAAAAGGAAGACGAAGAGGAAGTATGCGCAAAATGGAAGATGGCAATAAACAAGGTGACAGTTTATAACCGTACTAAACTTTCGTCCTCGCCATTTTCTCGCAAAATTCTGCACTTTACGTTTGAACATTTAGAAGAAAGAACAAAGGTATCGGTGACGGCGGCCAGTTAGTACCGACCAGGAACTGTGCGGGTGCACCAATATCTACGAATCTGATCTTCTGTTTCGTGTTGCAGCAGAGGAAAAGGTGAACGAAAGAAGAGGGACGACAAATCAAGCGCGAGGTGACTCGAGGGCCTCAAAACTGTCGGCACACATCAAACGTTGAAACAAAGATTCGCATCCGATTCATCTGAACAGAACAAACGGAGAAACAAACCAGGACACATATGGAACACAACAGTATTGGTGGGTTTGGAAACTGACAGAAGCTACTTACTTCCGCCTCCTTCTGTAACATCATGACCACGAGTCAAGTAATTACCTGTGAAGACTACCACCTCACAATTAGATCAAGAATAATCAGTACGAAGAGAATGTATCACGCACAAATCAAAAATATACGGCGGATGAATGAACACATACATACAGTGTGTTCAAATCAAATAAATTGGCCCATGCAGGACAGCGCAGAATAGCTCGCTCCTGCATGCTCACAGCGTCCACGTTGTACTATTATAGGTGGTCGAAGCGGGCTTTATCGATGTGACACCAACCTGAGAAATGTCCACCCAGGTTTGAAAAGACTGCGGACACGTCGTACTGTATGTTCCCGTCTGTCTTAGGAACCCACGCCAAAGCAATCGCATCCATCATCAATCTCCATTTTCCCCTATTCCAAAGAGCCCACAGCGAGAAAGATTTCGGCCTTATCCGGTCAATTTGCGGTCGCCCATAAAAAATACCCTCGCCGGTTTTTCATTCGCGCCCGCCCGACCCTGAAAAAACTCAGTCCTATCTTATGTTCAGCCGTTCCAAAAATCGCACCACTGCTGTCAAAAAATTTCGCTCTTTCCCTAAATAGCCCCTGTCATCCATATTGAAATCCAGACCCAAAGACGCCCATTCTTCACATGTACGCAAAAAAGCAGCAAATGTACACTACAACAGGCTACAGCCGGATCAGTCTCGATGACGTTCGACCTTCCGCTTCCGCATCAAAGAAGGGAAACGACGTTCGTAGACCATGTACTACTTGTTTCATCCTGTTCTTCAGCAGTGTTGAAGAGCGCTTCTCTGGAAATGCACCTTAGGTACCTTTTTATTGTCCAGCAGCCATTTTCCAAACATATTGGGACTTCCGCATTACATTGCTGACCAGTTTGCAATTTAACCCCTCCTGTATGCTGAGATATGGCTGTTGGTAGGCCCAATTTTCCCCCCACTTGCCCGCCACTTTTTTCAAAAATTCTTAACATCATTCTACTCCATTTTCTTCGCAGATTTTGGTTTGGGGCATGTCCCTTCGATATTTTGATGAATATGGCGTGATATAGTCCAAAACGCGGTAATTTTGGCTAATTTGATCATTTTCCTCAATTTTTATGGTGTTGTCATCAAAATATCGAAGGGGCATGCCCCAAACCGAAATCTGCGAAGAAAATGGAGTAGAATGATGTTAAGAATTTTTGAAAAAAGTGGCGGGCAAGTGGGGGGAAAATTGGGCCTACCAACAGCCATATCTCAGCATACAGGAGGGGTTAAATTGCAAACTGGTCAGCAATGTAATGCGGAAGTCCCAATATGTTTGGAAAATGGCTGCTGGACCATAAAAAAGGTACCTAAGGTGCATTTCTAGAGAAGCGCTCTTCAACACTGCTGAAGAACAGGATGAAACAAGTAGTAGGTAAGAATCGAATGTGGTAGTAGGCAGAGTACAGTAAAGTTTAACTATGGCCAACCTGCAGAAGGGGTTGATGTCAAAGTGACGGCCGATCGATCAGCGCAATTTCTCGCCCGTAGCCGCATGTCGAAGGCAAAAAACGCGTCAGGAGCCAGCGGATTATGCAGTGTTCCGATAGTGCAGTGTATGGGATGGATGCGCGTGCCGCGCCGCAAAAGTTCACGGCCCAATTTGTGCGCCAGCCACGAAGACGGAGGGATCAAAATGCGACAAAAATATTGCGCCATCACGATCCGCCAATGCCTCACCCGCATTCCACAGCAGCATCCATGCGCTGTCAGCCGCTTCGCAGGTGACTAATGAGAAACATAACTTGCAACTAAGTCCAAGAAAATTGCAGCTGCCACTGCAGTCAAAAGACCGGCAACTGCAGCAAGAAACGCACCAACGAGGACGCATTATGTACGAAAATTGTCAGGCAAGACCAGAGACACGCAAAAGAAATAGCCGTTGGACGGATGCCTTTCGTTGCTCACGGTCTCTGAACTGAAGTGGTCACTTCAACAGTAGCCAAATGTCCATAATCAATAAACAGGTGCCAAGAAAGTGTTACAAAATTCAGCTTGCACCCTTGGAAACACAGAATAAGCATAGCGAAAGCAAGATGTTCAGCAAGGTGACAATCGTCGCACGCCCTTATCACATAAATTCTCGACTCGAACGGCCCAAATATTTGAAGCAATTCTAAGACGACATATTTTATTATCATCATCGTCGTCTATCGTCGCTTTAGCTTTTTCTTCAACGCCCTCCTTATCGTTATTGTACAAACACAAACATATTTCTGGTCTCTCCAGCCAAGAAAACCAACCACCCTCCAATGCTCGTCCTATGTCCCAAATATACATACTGCGAATGTGCATACTACGTACGTATACTTCATTCCACTGTTGAAAAGCACATCGAGCCGAGTTCAAGCAAAACAATACGAGAAGTGAAACAATCAGCTCTCGGCACGGCATCAAGCTAAGATCAAGTCAGAGAAGCCTACATAAACCTAGTACTTCTTCGAAATCAAAACCATCTCAAGATAAACAACCTGCCTTCGAAAATGAACTGCAGCATAGCAATTCTAGTACCAACGTCGTACATGTCAAAGCGCCAACAGTCGAAGAAGGTGGCAGCGTCTCAGGTCGGGGCACAAATTCTTTCGCGATTCACAGTCAGCCAAAGAGTTTTCGCTCTTCTCAGTCGTACGACATACGCGAACACATACCTACGTACACACACTGAGACACTTAGGTACGTACGTACAAGCTTACGTACATATGAAGAAGTAAGAGTATAGTAAAAGAGGGAGGTTTGGTTGGTAAACTTTGCGCGCAAAAGTCGCAAATACGCCAACAGCCGCCCCCAACCCGACACCATGACTTAGCAGCCTCACCTTACATATACGCGTCACATACCAATACCTCTTAAAATGAACGGACAGCATTCGTACGTACAGCCGGCTGGACTAACGCTGGACGCTTGTCTATCGTACATACATACATACAGGAGAGAAGAAGGTGGAGGAGGAGGAGGACACTTTGTGAACTTTTACTATCTCTCTCCACGCTCTACTCCCTGCGTATCTGCCAGAAGAGCAGGGTTGGAACATACTAGGAAACGCAGGCAAGGAAGGGGATGAGATACTAGAAGGGCTTCCATTCATGTCGCTCATTCCACCTTCAGTACGGATCTGCACTAACTAACACCATACAAAAAATAACTCAGGATCTAGCCAACGTAGCGCAAAGCGGTTAAAAATCTCTCGATAAGTTTCAGCGGGATTGAAAATAAAAAAAACCGCATGCGTCTACGTGCCCTCTGTGTCGAGAAATCGCCAATTTCCTTAAGTACTAAAAATGTACACTTTTTTTGGATTATTCAACATAACTGAACAAGCCGCAAAAATTTTTTCATTAAAACTGGCCTATCCTATGTAAAATTTGGCGTAGATTTCAATAATAGTATCGTTTATTCAAGAAATTTAACCCCTACCCAAAAATTGTCAAAAATATACAAATTTTGCAAAATTATATACTAGGGGTTAAATTTTTTTTAAACACCGATACTGTTTTTGAAATCTACACCAAATTTTACATAGGATAGGCTAGTTTTAATGAAAAAGTTTTTGCGGTATTGTTCATTTATGTGGAATAATCGAAAAAAGTGTACCTTTTTAGTATATATTCAGTACTTAAGGAAATTGGCGATTTCTCGACACAGAGGGCACGTAGACGCATGCGGTTTTTTTTATTTTCAATCCCGCTGAAACTTATCGAGAGATTTTTAACCGCTGTGCGCTACGTTGGCTAGATCCTGAGTTATTTTTTGTGTGGTGTTAGTTAGTGCAGATCCGTACTGTAAGCAGCACATCATCACCAACCAGCTGACTGACTGCCAGCAGTATACGTACAACGTACCAATGGATACGCACCGTAACCACGACATACAATTGTATTTTCGTGAAACAGCAAAGGCTAAGCAACAGTAGGTCCATCGAGAGAATGCGGAGATTTCCGCAGTCGCAGATAAAGGTGTTTCGCGCAAAATAGTACAAAATTGTCCATGCATTTTACGCAAAACCGTCTTCCGCGACCTTGAAAATCTCCGCATTCTCGCCATTTCACCGACCATACCTACAGGGAAAGGCAGAAGTGAGTAGTACCCAGGTACAAAGCATAGCTCGTACAGATTACGCTCACACTGGATGGGACAAGAGGAGAAATGAGAAATAGGTAGGCTTGACGAAACCTCAACCTGAAGAAATGGCTTATTGATTCAATCGCTCGTTGTGTGGTAGGGAGTAGCCTTGTCGGAAATTAGAGGCGTCTAAATACGTCACTCGTACTTCTACCAAAGCTGTCTGCTCATAGCAGAGAACGGCTTTGCAAAGGACACTAGACGCAAACTATGGCGCGAAGTCACACCAGGGTTCGGACAAGAAGGACCAAAAAAATTTAAAGGACCCAAAACAAAAATAAAGTACCAAAATAAGGCAGTCTATTACCATACATGAGCAGTTTATTGCAGGCATTCAGCACGTACCAATGGTGCTTATCACGCGACGCAAGAAGAAAAATGTGAAACAACAGATTGTGTTTTCGCGAGCAGAAGTTTTTCGCAAATTTCGACTATATTTTAGCCAAAACCAAAAAAGTTGAGTGTATTACATCATTTCGATTATCAAATAAAATTCAAGTACAATCTGAGTATTTCGAGTATGCGCGAGCACCCTGATGATGATTAGCTAGGCTTATAGGAATAGTAGCTCATATAACTGTATAAGTGGCTGCATCTATCTAGCTAATGACCAGCTTACATACAACGCACGCAGGTTCAGGTACCCTACAGTACATGGGGTTTACCCAGGGATACAACTGGAGGCGGGATTAACCCAACATAATGTATCAGGGGGAGAATTGTGGTCTGCGAGCGGAGCGAGCAGAAAATTTTTGCAATTTGAGCCAAAAAAAATGCCCTAAAACTCGACCCCAAAAAAATTTATAAAGGACCGACATGGAAATAAAGGACTTTTAAAGGACTTAAAGTACCTAAGGTGAAAAAAAGGACCTCTAAAGGACTTAATATAAAGGACCTGTCCGAACCCTGAGTCACACAGTCTCACCAGAGAACCAACCGAAAGCCATAACATAATGTGCATACATACCTGAGCAGGGCACAGCTAAACAGATCAGATATTGCAATCAATGACACGCAAGAACACAATGAGCACGCATGCCTGGAGGTACGTACATAGGATGTACACCTACAGTACATAGCAAAACACTATTCAGTGGTGATGCCCTACTTTAACGAGCCATCTTCATATCTATAATTTTTCCATACTTGATAATCACATCCCACACAACGCTCGATACCTCAACCTGCTTATTGCGAGCACCAACCAGTGGTCAGAAAATAATCGCGCAAACGCTCATCATAATCGCGCCGCAAATTCAATGCGAACTGGTACCTACCAATTTCCTCTTCATATTCCACAACCAGTAGGTAAAAGTCCACGTATTATGCTACACGCTCAGTGCGCAGGAAAATCGTTTTGAGTATTTTGGAAACCTCACACATAACGCGAACACAAATATGCGGTCATGTACATAGCACAACACAACACGCCACCCTGAATTGTGTACATACTGTACGTTGCCAACCACTACATGCATGTGCATCAGCATGTAATGTACAACTTCGATAAGTACCACTGCAAACTGAACATAGAACAGAACCAGTTCTCATAACACCTGCCTGCCAACTCGTTCAAAACTTGGTCGCCAAACTTTGTACGGGCCACGCATACATAATAACTTGGTCGCACAACTGGCCGTACATACTAATGCACCTGCGCGTTGGTAATGGCAATGCCATACATGATAATGTCGGACAAAATGCGCCATTTACACCCCATCATTAGCTAAAATACCACAGGAGCGAGCGGCAAGAGACATTTTTACCTATTTTGACGGCGATAAGTAGGCAAAAAACCATGGAAAAAAGAGGATACTATCTATCATTTGCCTGAATGAGCAGTAAAACGTAAATATATTATGGAAAAAAACAATAGTTTAAGTTTTGCAATGAAAATATCACAGCACAGTACATAGGACCACAGCGTACAACAGCAACGCGCTTATGTAACTTCATAGCCGGCTGGTTGGTTGGCAGTCCATTCAATTGCACAAGTGAAGTGTGTGGACGATATAACACGGCCTGGCACCTGATGAATTCACTTATCGTCTCAGCTCATTTTTCACACGATCACTGCATATGAGACTACATACAAAGAATTACCATTCAGCACTTTCAGCCTAACACTAGTTTGCGCGTACGTACGTACACATAACTCACTTGATACATGCATCGAATCAAGTCAGTACTGAAACTATGAAACAAAATAACTCCAATCGTATAATTCAAATGATAGCCCTGCCCTCGCATAAGAAAAGTAAAAAATTGATCAACTAACAAAATCAGAGAAAAGCATGGAGTGGGTGTGGGTAAGTTAATTGAGAGAGGAAGCGTGTATGTATATTTGTGGTAGCGACATGTGCGCATTTGCTGTTGTTTACCGAAACCCAAAACGAACCAACTTCTTTTCGCCTGATGTTACATACGTACAGTACATGCGTATGCATGTTCTACGTTCGTACTCTGTGTTCCTACCACCGTACGCTGTCACAGCCGAAAAGCATTTGGTTCGTCCGTCGCTCATGCAAAATAGCCACTTGCGAGTACCCCCCTCTGTACAAACGAACTGTACGTACCTTAGCGTGCAACTGGCGAAAGTCCAGCTGCTCCTTCTCCAGCTCCGTCGTCGCTGATTCGCCGTTGGCGTTCAGGAGCCAATGAGCATCGGGCGAGCGCAGGTGGCCCTCTTGCGGCTCCACCCACAACTCCGTCACCAACTGAGGATCGCTGTCAGCTTCTGCCGATTCCGCCTCGCTCAACAAATCTGTGCACTGACTGCAACAGAGAAAAATCTTGTCAATTCAGTTGTACCAGATGCAAAGAAGACTGTACGGTAGTGATAGAGCTACACTGGCAAACCCTGGCTGGCAAGTTGCATGGGAGGGGCAAATGCGAACACCCAGTAAGAAAGATCGGTTTTCAGTGCCAGGTGGCCGGGTTTACGCCGCATAATAATATTTCACGGAGGGCATCCATCCCTACCTACCTTTCTTTGCGTATTCTGTCGACTACTGGATGCGTGGTGTAGGAGGAGAAGGATTGGCTGATGCTTTTCTGTCGGTATCTGAGGATCCAAGGGTCTCTAGCGGCAGCAGTGATCGGATGAAAGAGTACGTACTGCAGGAGACAGCTCCGCCCTTCTTCCAACTCCAATTCACGCACCAGATTCACTATGCCGTTGCTGGCCACAGCCAGGTGAAACCCTTCGTTCAATCGACGCCTACCAATATGTATACAATATTATAGCTATTGGTACACATGCACGGGTTAAGTGAGACAAAATACAACACAATACTATACAATGCTTCGTAGGGATGCTCGCTTTACAGGTCACTCTGGGGCTTTGACCACACTGCATGACTTGTGTTTTGCCATACTTACTAATACTTACATCCACGTCATGGACTGAAGAAATAAAAGGGTTATGCACTTCGTATCCTATAAGAGCGTTCTATTTACCGCGTGAGAGCCTGCAAGATGAAGCCGGCGGCTTCCGTGCTCATCGGATAGCCAGAATCACTCGGTCGTCTCAAAGACCACAGCCATCTCCTAAATTACGCATAGAAGAGTACGCATACTGTATGTACTACTGTACGTACAGCTCTGCAGTATAAAGAGGTGAGTAGGCCTACCGAACAGGGAAGTATCCGGTGAGAGTGTTGTGTACGATGACGCAGCGCGCTTCGTTGTCGTTCGCCGCCTCCTCCAAGCGGACAATGCGGAACAGATCCATCGGCTGGCGCTCGTAACGCACCAGCACCTTCTCCACCGGCTTACACAGCAACACGCAAGCCGCAACCTACACAGCTTCCGTTGCACTAAGCAGATACTGCACGAGCACACAAGAAGTAATGCACAGTACACGTGTACGTACCTGAACCATTGGAACAGGGAAGTTTGCGGAAGCGGCCGTCGATTTTCCTGCGGTAACCAACGACCAGATGGTGGAGGCTCGTCTATTGGCCGGATCCGAAGAATCCACCGCCGAATCGATCATCGTCATGCGCTGACTGATCTGCAGACTCAACAGCATACGCTTCAGTTGCGACACTATCTGAAACAAAACAAAAATACGTACACAGTACAAATACTACTATCATGCCATGCCTCTGCTACAAATACTTATGCATGAATGGAGTGAGAGCATATGATTGTGCATGTACTGCATAAATATGTGTACCTCGTTCCTGACGACTCCTCTTATTCCTCCAAGAAAAGCCAATTTGAGTGCAATGAACGGCGGACGCATGAACGTGCGAATGATGTAGTAGAACGCTGGCACCGTTGCACTTTCCTCGCTGAACAAAATGCACACAAAAAATACCGTATTTACCCATGCATAGCCCCATGCAAAAATTGAGAGGTCCTATATGGGGCTATGCATAGGGGGGCTATGCATAGGGGGGGGGGCTATGCATGGGACATTTTTTATGTTTTTCAGAGGTGCACAGAGGCATATTTTTTAGGTCAAAAGCACATGTTTTAGGGCATAATTGAAGTCAAAACAGGGTTATTCTAGTACAATACACCCCAAGCAGGCTTATAGGCATCTTAGCTTGGTGTGGGAGTGGCTATGGGTAGCTTATGACCAGCTTATATAGGTAGGTTCAGGTACTGTACAGTACATATGGGGCTATGCATAGGGGGGGGGGGGGGGGGCTATGCATAGGGCATTTTTTATGTTTTGCCAATATGGGGCTATGCATAGGGGGGGAGCTATGCATAGGGGGGCTATGCATGGGTAAATACGGTACCCAATCTTCCCCCGCCCCCCCGTTTTCTGTTTCAGGCACGTATTGTCCATATAGGGTACTGTGGGGTAACCCGGATACGGGGTAAACCCGAAAACCTCCTGAACTTGCCGCTTCAGCAAATGATGAGCATGGTACATAGCTCATTTGAAAGAGGAGAGTTCAAGGAACGGATTGTTTTTTTTTTTTATGTAATACACCATGATAAGCCCAAAAAGGGAAGCTAATGACATTCCAATGTGGTTACAAAATATGAAGGGGCAGCCACAAACCGAAAAGCAAAAAAATGGAGTGTGTGTGTTTGAAAAAAGTGGCGGGGAGGGGCGGCAAGACGAGGGTAAAGAACGAAGCGGAAGGCGCAGTATGTAGGTGTGGGTGGGTGTAGAAATAATAGTAGTCTCAATCGGTCGTATGGTTGCTGAGATATACTAGGTGTCCGGTTTATCCCCGTGTCTGGGTTTTTACCCCACAGTACCTTACATACTACGTACAGTGCGTACCTATACTCCAGCTTGATGTAGGAGTGTTCCTCGAGCAGAGTGAAGGATGCCCAAGCACTGAGCGCATTGTGCAGAGCTCTGGTGGCCTGCCGCGAGGTGGCGCTGCCGTAGCGTCCCGTACGCGGATTGGCCCTCAGCAAATGGGCGGACAAAGGCAGATCATGACGCAACACCAGACGTAGCGTGTGCGTGTGCAGACATTTCTGCCTGAAAGCCAAAAGAACGCACACAGAAATGAATTTGACAAAAACAATAAGCCTAATAATAATCTATCGAATGGCTACTAATAATCTATCGAATAAATATGATGCGTAGCATGAGGTCATCATTTTGCATACCATATGTTGACATCGGAAGAGCAGACCACTTTCCAGAAAGCGCAGAATTCAGAGTGAGAGTCTTGCAAGTTGCTGAAACAGTAACCCAGTATGAGAAATAATGAAAGACGAACGCATCAGCTGTTTGGAGGTCCACGCATACTTGGAGCGAATGACGAGATTGCTGGAGTTGGGCGGGAGAAAGAAGAGCGGCTGACCGTTGCGAACACTTTCCGGCACGGAGTAGAACAGCTCCTGCGTATTGTACGAGTGCAGATGAATCATTAGCTTGTCCAAATCTCTCAACCTGAATGTAGAAAAACGCCCTACTGATAGCTGAGTAAAGTCAACTTTAGAAAACGACTGAAACACCTCCACCGACAGTTACAGGCTGGCAACACACTCACTCACTTGTCGATGGCAGCCTTGAAGGAGTCGTAAACTGCGCGTCGGTAGGATTTGAGCTGGCGAGTGGAGCCTTCGCGAACCTGCGCCAAATCTTCCAATAAATCCCTCGGCGCCTCCACCCACACTTTCACATCTACCTTCTGCCTACAACACACCACACACCGAATACGATGCGTGAAAAGCTAGGTGCCTATCAAACTTTCAACTATTCCCTAGATGACGTCCAAAGTGTACACGCAGTACGTACTGCTCCGTGCTATTGGTAGGAGGCGGCCATTCGGCGGTGACGTGATATTCGAGACTGACTTGCGGCTTCCACAGCAGTTTCAATTCCACGCAGATACGACGCCGGGTGTCATGGTGGTGGACACTGGTTACAAACGTCTCGGTGGCAGAAGAAGCTGTTGCTACAGCCGAAGGAGTAGAAGAAGTCGAAGAGGAAAACCAAACTCCGCTCAGTGTGTAGCCTTCGCGTAAGCGAACGTACAGAACCTACAGAAGCAGAACAGTCGAGTTGCTCGTTCGTTTTTGACGCATCCGTACTATAGGATAATAGGTGATAAAAGACGCTTGATGGTGTATGTGATGCGTTGGACTTTTCAGACCAGGAGAAAACCCGCAACAGATGGTAAAAGATTTTACGTACGGGAAACTTGCAAGCTTTCGGAGCAAAAAACGAAAATGTGCTCCTTCTTCAGGCTAAGACCCTTGAATCTCTGGGTAAAAACCCAGAGTTTTTACCCAGAGATTCAAGGATAGTAGGTTCCCTCGAGTGTGGCGCAGTGCGATCTATGAGGCCGCGTTCAGACAAGCGGGGTACGCTCGGCGTATGCGTGTACCTGGTCAAGGTGGTCAAAAACGCGTATTTTGCGTGGCCTATTGTGTGGCATGGTGTGTTATCTGAGCGCGGCCCCTGAGACAAGGAAATAGCGGTGCTAACCTGATGCAAGGTAGTATCCAGCGTGACTTGAAAGATGAGCTTTCTGGGCAGCTGAGCAGGGAAGAAGCGAGGATCTAGAGTGCAACTGCTCAATCGCAGGCGCCGCTCCGCAGATGCCAAGCCACGCGCGCCGCGAACAAAGCTCCAGCACAGAAAACTGCGATGGAAGATGTTGATGCAGCCTAGAAAAGTATTGTTTCAAACTTGCCACACTAGCCGCCGATGTTAGCTGAGCGTACACAGTACAGTTAGCGTTCTGATAAGTAGTGTAGGGTACTGTGGGGGAAACCCGGACACGAGGTAAACCCGGACACCATCTTCTTTCATATGAGCTGCCATATTCATCATCTGCTGAGCGGCAAGTTCAGAGGGACATTGGTGTACGGGTTTACCCCTTGTCCGGGTTTACTCCACAGTGCCCTACGCTACGCCCGGCGCATGCCCGCCACAAACTGCAGCAGCAGGGACGCCGCCTAGCTGAATGCGATCATTAGGCCCATAAGCCTGCTACACAGCGTGTGCCGTGGGACAGGTATGTACGGCTGGGGTCACCTTCTGCATGCTCCTCGTTCTCACGACCCGTGCCAAAAGCTGAAGAGCAATGCCAATCAGGAATAAAGGAGCCGAAAGTAGCGTCCGATAGGAAGTCAAGCATCTCCGGATACGGAACGTAACCCACCGAGGAGAGACTGCCCTTCGGTTGAATCTGCCAAGAATAAATAAATCAACTTAAACAGAAAGAAGAAACATAACAACACACAGGTGGTAGCGTTCAGCAAAGAAACGACGAACGAGACGTTCACTTTTCTCGGTCACTTTCCGTCTTCCCTCGTTCGTCTACTTCTTTAGTTGGATGACCAACGACGAGTTATCGATTGCTCATCGGTATAATTCCTCAGTCGTGCATCTGCATACCTGGACGAAAGACACAGAGATTGTGTAGGTGCGCAACTTCGTCAGCAAGTCCTGAAGCGGCTGAATATTCGGATCCGAAACCGTGCCATCAGTTATCACCACAATATCTGCAGCAAACGAACATACACTCTCCTCACAATACGTAGGCCTGCATGTATGAACATCATTTGACATCAACGCCAACGGCTGCATTCGTTCCCCGCATAAGCAAGCAACCCCCTTTCTTGTTCCTTCGTCAGAATAACAATGTCAAACTCACTGGCTTGCGTATTCTCTGGCAGAAGCTGCACGCCCAACAGGCCGAATTTGATCATGCGAGTCAAATTCCAATCCATGGGCGCCAATCCAGGATGATAACCAGAGGTCTGATCCCCCAATTCCAGACCCTGTAATGGCCCCGACTCCACTAGAAACTGACCCCCGTCATAATCTGTAGTCACGCTCGTATTTCCCATCATGGCGGCATAAGAAGAAGAAGCGAAATGGGAAGACGGGGGAAGGTGATGTGATGAGGCTGGTGCCAGTTCAGACAACGAAGACAGCTCAGGATGCAGGGACTGCGTTGTTGAGGACTTGAACAAATTACCTAGAAAAAAATATCCGCGATAAAAATCTATTCGGCAATACCATACTTAGCATGTTTCGAAAGGAAACAGTGATGCCTACCGTCAGGAAATGTGGCTGTCTCCTTTGTACAAAAGATGGCGGAAAAAGCATATTTTCGGCGTGAGCATTAGAAAGCAAACGTGATTAGCGATATTGAAGCAAACTCAATCTGTTGCCGCGATCACCAGACGTCTGTAAATCCGTACGTCCGTCAGTTTGTCAACCCGTACCTTGTCCATCTGTCCGTCAAACCAACCCGAACCCCACTTCAACCGTATACGGGTTGACGGACGGACGGACGTACTGAGTTACGGATGTCTGGTGAACGCGGCATGAGTGTACCAGTCAAAGTTTCGTTCTCCTTCTCCTCCCTTCGTTTCCGTTCCATCAGATCCCACTTCTTCAGCCACGGTCGCACACCCGTAGAGAGCGTATCGAGGAAATGCCAGAGAGCACGCCGCACCACGGCCAACACACGCGGCAACACTTCCTCCGTCAACAAACACCCTTGTATCAGCACCTTCACAGCAACAACAACAACACCGCCGCTTACTGCACATTACTACGGTGACAGTAGCGCGCTACACATGTGGTGAGTAAACTCACGGTGAATTCACGGTGAGTTGAACTTCGAGTTTCATTTTTCGTGTAGGTAGAACATCCTCACTTGCTCCCAAGTGCAAAATTTTTCTCGCCTGCTCACACGTGGTGAGTTTCAAACTGACGGTGAATGCACCGGCCGCCCTATGCTTCATCACATACTTATGGGGAATTCCCCGTGAATTTACTCACCACGTGTGTAGCGCACTAATGAAACAGTGAAGGGATGAAGGATGAAAGTGTGTACAGTACAGAAGCGTATACGGTATAACAAAATGCAAACCTGATCCGCAGGACAGCATAGAAACGGCGTATACCCGATCACAGTCACGTAGATTTGAGGCGAAAAGGCATGAGAGCTACCCGGTAGCCGAAACTACATACAGCACATGTACACAAAGGAAACACATCATCTTCTCTGGTGTGGCTGAACAAAAAGAATCCCTGTGAAGATGTGATAAAAGTAATTCTTTACCGGCTTGATTACACCCTCCAAACATCCCTTGAGGCAAGAGAACACCTTGTCATGTAGCACCTGCTTTTCAGAGAAATCCTGAACACAAAGAAAAGAAACATCGGCATGGGCAGCCAGTTGGCAGTCTGCAAACAAATATCTGACCATTTGCATACGCACAATAGTATTCAGGGAAGAGCTCAAATCCAAAATGAAGACGAGACGATAGAATTTCGACAAGAAGATTATCGTTGTATCCGGACGAATCCTGTAGAGAGCAGCTGAAAACATCAAAACACAACACACTATTATGCCGTACCTGTCATGCACGGTTGTTCCATACTTTGTGAAAGTCAGGAACGTGTGCGAATAATAAACCTGGATGAGAATCATTCTCCGTGTGCTTTTGACTCCTTTTGCGAGGTACAGCTCCAACCACAGCCAAATCAGCCATTGAAGACTACAAGCACAGCACACACACTCTTCCATGTACGCCTTTCTTCGATCAAAAGAGCACTCCTAGCAAGTTCTGCCGGCTAAAGCCGCGTTCAGATAAAAGACGCGCGTGCGCACAAGCAAAGCGCAATAGGCATCGCAGTACATATTCTACGTTTACAAGTGTGCGTACGTACGTATATGTACATACCATACCGTTACAAGGCAAAAATCAGAAAGAAAATTGGGTAAAATGTGTCAGGAAATCGAACCCTGGACCTTTCGCGTTGCGGCGAGCGCCCTAACCATTGAACTGTGAATGCCTGGATTACCTAGACAATTCCCATAGGGTCAGTAATAACAGCTGGCCGGTTTTTACCCGTCCATCATGCGCAGAAGACAGCTTTCTCTGTGCAGTGACGCAAGTGTCGCCGTTCTCTCCTTGGTCCCAGTTGCTTTCTATGCGTACACAGCGATCAATATTCTGGAAGAACCACCAGGCTCGCACATTGCGAGACACTCGAAAATCGCGTCGCATCAACACAAACACCTCCTCCGCCTCCTCTGCTCCTGATGCACTCGACGTTGATTCCTTCTCATCCGTTATCGACCTACAACAGTAACAGTAACGTACGTAGTAGCCTAGTAGTAACGTACGTTATACGTAGCAAGCACGGACACAAATATCACTTGGATCTGAATCAAAATGCGTTGAAAAGACGCAAACGATACGCACATTTTTGCGGTGTCCTTTTGCGACCAAGATCAGCCGTTTCTTCTCGCTCAGTTTTCGCGCCTTCCTATGACTTTCCTCACAGAACAGCATTCGATCTCTCCCATAAGCACCCGCACCCGGCTTGATTGACCGGATCTTTTTTGTTTCCTTTCTAATTACTAGTAGAAAGGAAACAAAAAGGCTTTCTTTTCTTCCCTTCTTTCTTCCCGCGCCTTTCCTTTGGATTGGGCGTATGCCCGCCTTTGTTTATATGCGAATTTTAGGTATAGTTTACATATCCATGCTTTTGTCCGTGTTTTGCGCGCCCAGTGCGGCGCATAGTTTGAGGGTGCCTTCATGCTGACGTTGGCACCCGGACAACAAGAGGTTCTTTCCAGACTTTGAGCATTTGTCGGAAGAGGAACTGAAGAAGAATGATCGCTTGAAGGCGCATGTCCTCCGCATCACCACTGATCTTAACATTCTCATCTACACTACTGGAGACGCCGCAGCTCTGGATGTGGCAACTCGCGCCATCGTCAACACTCATCATATGCGTGGAGTTCGCAAGGAGCACTTCGCGGTAAAATGCGTCGGTCCATGTAAGTATGCATGTACTACGTACGTACGTAGGCCTACTATGTTATGTATGTACTCATTTTACATGGCGTGATGTACAGTGATATGTACGTATTTTGTAGCGGGCTTTTTTCCATTTCAATTGCGATTGTAGCATTTCAACGAAGTGTTCCAAGAGTACATCCACTACGTCGTTCGATCGGAAGAAGCCCGGGCAGCTTGGACGAAAGCGATGGGCCTCCTCATCTGGGGCATGTCATACGACGACAGCAAGAAACAACTTTACTGAAATATTAGGCTTCAAAACATATTATAGATCGACTGCTGATAGGCGAAACTGCGATGCGGTAGTAGCGAACAGGAACGAAATGCGTGCAAAAAAGGACTCTCAAAGAAGAATTGCCGTGTGTGTGTGTGTCTGTGTGCTTGATCTGCTTTTTGTGCTGGTCCTGTGTACTGAATGTGGACAGTGGACCGGAGGTATTGCGCCATTACTGTAATGAGTGTTTTGATTGTGTGCATTATTCATGTATACCTTAGGTCTTGACAGATACAAATAGCACCTTGTGATATCACATAGATAGTTCCGTCTCCGTGACTAGGCTGGCGCCGATAATTACAGTAGTTCCTTGAATCATGTATTGTTTGGCTGATATTGTGCTAACGGATCATAGTGAAGCACAGCAAACTTTGAACAGTTTGAACAATAGCCCTTATGAATACAAAAGCGTGTGCAATCAGTTTTTGCATAATACAAGCTTGAGTTAGCATACCGACATACTTACCTACCACCTGAAACTAGTATTTCTGTAGTGAATGCTTGTAAAGTTTGTTCCGTAAGCTTCGGGCGCGCAAAACATGAAATACGTCAATGTAAATTTATGTACATTCGTGCAAATAGGACGACTGCTTTTCATACAATACACGTAATCATATGCAAAGCATACGATAACGATATCATCATACACATACGCAGAGAGAATCGCGCAATGCGAATTCAGCGCAATATGTATTTAGACCTTTTTGCCGTCCGCGAGCAGGTTGCAACGAAACAACGGCCGACCACGGTGACCGACCGTTTTACGAAGGCATCGATACAATGTTAGGCGCTCTTGTCATCCTGTTGATACAATTTAGGGTATCCAATTGCCAGGATTCTGCAAGTAAGTCACAGCAATTTTTCTTCCGACTTCCGAGTCAGATCGTACTGTAGGCTGCAACTTCTGCAACTGCAAACAAAGAATGGCTATTGAACTTCCGGCGCTTTTCTTGCAGAGAGTTGCAATATCATGCAGAACCAAGAGGTGTCAGGCAAAACTGGCTATGGGTATCAAGCGTCCAACGCAGCTCATTGCTGTCAGATTTGTCAATCCAAGACTGTATGCGTTGGCTTTGTGTTTGTGGACACTGGTACCAAGTGGAATTGCTGGCTCAAAGACAGCGTCGGAAAGGCTTCGCCGATACAGAAGCGCATTAGTGGCATCATCGACTGTAAGAAACCGCCACGTATACGTACATACATAGCGGATCTGAAAAACTAATTGACCGATTTCTTCTCTTACCATGAGTCGGGGGTGTTTCATACGTTAGCTTGCCTTTGCTGTTTGCTTTGCACTATGCAGCAAGATGTGTGACAAATCCATGCAAGAATGGCGCCTACTGTTCCATTGACAAGGCAGCAAACGACACCAAGTGTGCCCCATGTCCAACTGGTTGGAAAGGGAAGCTTTGCGATGAAAAAGATATCGATGGTAACCTTTAATTCCAAATGTAATCAGCAATCACCTTCCATGCCACAATGCAAATTTTCCTTTCTGTATTCTGCCACACTTCTTGGCCCTGGTTGATATGATTGAGGTGTATGGCATCCTCTCCCTCGAAAACCGTCGATTATGTACATACATACGTACTGTAGCTGAACTCAAAAGGGAAAATATTGTGTACTGCTCTCGCTCTGACGTGCTGCGGTCATCCAGGTGTGGTCATCAATGGTTATTAGGATCAATCGCCTGGATTCCTGGCAATTGCTGGCGAATTTTTCTTTCTGGATTCGCTCAGCATGTGATGTAACTAATACTACGTAGTTAAATCAATTATTCTAGAGAGCTGCAATATCATGGAGAACCAAGAGGTGTCGGGTAAAACTGGCTATGGATATCAAGCGTCCAGTGCAGCTCATTGCTGTCAGATTTGTCAGTCCAAGAATGTATGCGTTGGCTTTGTGTTTGTGGACACTGGTACCAAGTGGAATTGCTGGCTCAAAGACAGCGTCGGAAAGGCTTCGCCGATACAGAAGCGCATTAGCGGCATCATCGACTGTAAGAAACCGCCACGTATACGTACATACATAGCGGATCTGAAAAACTAATTGACCGATTCCTTCTCTTACCATGAGAGTCGGGGGTGTTTCAAACGTTAGCTTGCCTTTTGCTGTTTGCTTTGCACTATGCAGCAAGATGTGTGACCAATCCATGCAAGAATGGCGCCTACTGTTCCATTGACAAGGCAGCAAACGACACCAAGTGTGCCCCATATCCAACTGGTTGGAAAGGGAAGCTTTGCGATGAAAAGGATATCGATGGTAACCTTTAATTCCAAATGTAATCAGCAATCACCTTCCATGCCACAATGCAAATTTTTCTTTCTGTATTCTGCCACACTTCTTGGCCCTGGGCCCGAGTGCACAAAAGTCGCTCTTTTAATCGGCCAGTTTTGCCATAATCGGCCAATTCGATAATTGGCCAGTTAGACAAGGGTGCACAAAAAATTTAATCGGCCCATTACGTAATTGGCCGGTTAACTGGGCAATTGCATGTTGAACAAGAACAGCGGAAGTCATTAAAGGTCAAACAGGCAATATGCTGTGAAGATGGTTGCCTTAGCCTAATGGTGTCACTGATCATGTTCCTGTTTGATAAAGCCGAGCCATTCAATGGAATCTCACTCCTTCTTCTCTGACAGTGAAAAGATGTTCAACGTACCTCAATTTTGAAGAACGAGCATAGATAGTAGACGAAAAGGGACCTACATAACTTTCTTTATGTTTCGAATAAACTCATCATAGCATGCCGTAGCTGCTGTTTCGTTGTAACTGATTCCTCAAAGTACCTCCCGAGGTACTTTTGAGTTGCCCATTTAATTGGCCAATCAGATTTCTTCCTGCACACCACATTTTGACTGGGCAATCAAATGGGCAGTTAAACGGGCAATTAAAATAATCGGCCAATCAAACAGTAACTGGCTTGTTTCAGCTTTTTTTTATGCACATCTCTGTTGTCATTTGATTGGCCTACAGGCCAGTTAAAGGGGAACTTTGCGCGGAAAATTCGGGGTAGGGCCACACACATCATTAGCATAAAAACTGCTGCAAAACGCACCAAGTCCCATCCCTCTACGTTGCGTCATTCTTGAGTTACAGGCACAATACTGATCAGTGAGCCAGAAACTCAGCTTGAGAGCACGTAGCTCGCTGATCACTGCACCAATCTGAATAATTTTTCTACCACCGTGTGCTCCGTTTGGTGTTCTACCTTTTTGTTGTATAAAGTTTCGCTGTATCTTCACTGCCTGTGGAATGGGAAGCCAAAAAACGTGTGTCGTTGCGCAGTTTAGCACATATTTCGTCCGAGCACGTAGCTCGCTAACCACTGCACCAATCTGAATAATTTTTCTACCACCGTGTGCTCCGTTTGGTGTTCTACCTTTTTGTTGTATAAAGTTTCGCTGTATCTTCACTGCCTATGGAATGGGAAGCCAAAAAACGTGTGTCGTTGCGCAGTTTAGCACATATTTCTTCCACGTCCCCGTCATGGACGAAATATGTGCTAAACTGCGCAACGACACACGTTTTTTGGCTTCCCATTCCACAGGCAGTGAAGATACAGCGAAACTTTATACAACAAAAAGGTAGAACACCAAACGGAGCACACGGTGGTAGAAAAATTATTCAGATTGGTGCAGTGGTTAGCGAGCTACGTGCTCTCAAGCTGAGTTTCTGGCTCACTGATCAGTATTGTGCCTGTAACTCAAGAATGACGCAACGTAGAGGGATGGGACTTAGTGCGTTTTGCAGCATTTTTTATGCTCTATCAAATAATGTGTGTAGCCTTACCCCGAATTTTCCGCGCTGGTTATCAAGCATCCAACGCAGCTCATTGCTGTCAGATTTGTCAGTCCAAGAATGTATGCGTTGGCTTTGTGTTTGTGGACACTGGTACCAAGTGGAATTGCTGGCTCAAAGACAGCGTCGGAAAGGCTTCGCCGATACAGAAGCGCATTAGCGGCATCATCGACGGTAAGAGAGAATGCTATAGCGCATTTAATTGCGCTCTTTGCGCTTTTATTTGTATTACAAACTCTCTTCGTTCAATATTATGAGAATTGTTTTTGCAGCAAGATGTGTATCCAATCCATGCAAGAATGGCGCCTATTGTTCTATTGATAAGGCAGCAAATGACATCAAGTGTGCCCCATGTCCAACCGGTTGGAAAGGAAAGCTTTGCGATGAAGCCGATATCGATGGTAAGAACAGGGCACACAAATGTGTGGCGAGCGCCAATGCATATGTACATTGTATGTACATAGTACCTACCTACCTACAGAGTACTGTCGTTATAGCTGCATGTACTGATCAAAAATACGGTACTAATCTTAAAACTTTGTCCGCCAATAATGTTGCGAGTGACGTTGTGTCCATTGTCCTCAAATATTGTGTTTGCTTCATAGATTTCTTTTCTTTCCAGAGAGCTGCAATATTATGGAGAATCAAACGCTATCTGGTAAAAGCGGCTATGGTTACAGTGCTTCAAATGCAGCTCATTGTTGTCAGATGTGCAAAGGCAGTTCCAATCCATGCATGGGCTTCACATTTTTGACTACTGGTGCTAAGACGAACTGCTGGTTGAAAAGCAGTGTTGGAGAAACTTCGCCACACGAGAAAACTATAAGCGGCATAATGGATGGTACGTACATTGCATGGTAGTAAAATGGTCCACTTCATCTGCTGCACCGCAACTGACCAGCAGCTCGGCATTTTGTTCCTGTTTCACTTTTTTCTGCGTACAGTACGCAGTAGTTTTCATTTTCAGCGCGATGCAAAAAGAATCCATGCAAGAATGGCGCCTATTGTTCTATTGATAACGCAGCAAACGACATCAAGTGTGCCCCATGTCCAACTGGTTGGAAAGGAAAGCTTTGCAATGAAGTCGATCGTGATGGTAACCATGAATTCCAAAATGAATTCAACAATTATCTTACACCACAGTTTCCCACTCAGAATGCAGCCTCACCTTTACTACAGAGAGCTGTAATATCATGGAGAACCAAGAGGTGTCGGGCAAAACTGGCTATGGGTATCAAGCGTCAAACGCAGCTCATTGCTGTCAGATTTGTCAATCCAAGAATGTATGCGTTGGTTTTGTATTTGTGGACACTGGTACCAAGTGGAATTGCTGGCTCAAAGACAGCGTCGGAAAGGCTTCGCCGATAAAGAAGCGCATTAGTGGCATCATCGACTGTAAGACAGAGTGCGCTACAGCGTACACAATTGCGCTATGTTGTTATTTTACGACTACATATTGCCTTCAATATTATGAGGATTGTATTTGCAGCAAGATGTGTATCCAATCCATGCAAGAATGGCGCGTATTGTTCGATTGATAAGGCTGGAAACGACATCAAGTGTGCCCCATGTCCAACTGGTTGGAAAGGAAAGCTCTGCGATGAAGCCCATGTCGATGGTATTACAGCTGTGTTGGCTCACTGGCATCGCAGGTTTGAGGGGCGCGTATCGCAGATGGTCCAGATAATGCTTGAGCATGGAATGGGCAGGGAAAGATTAGTGACAAAATTCATGTACTTTAGTGCTAAGCATCGCGCGCTGATGATGAGAGTTGGCTTGGCAGATAATCATGAGCTCACGTCTTTCATGCATCGAGTTTTTCAGCGATAAGCTTACCGTAATCTACGTTACTTCGGTACTGTAGTAAATGTAGCTTATTTTAGTTACTCCTAAATTTCAGTGTACCCAAGTTTATAGCTGGTTTTGGGTCGGTGTAATAGTACATAAGTTTTAGTTAGACTCCGAAGAAACGGAGCGCTTTTACTTTATTTTCAAGCAGTTGGCTGATGTATAGGATTGCCAAGTTTTTCACGTTGCTGTCGCCACTAAAGCTGCCAAGATTCAAGAAGAAGACAAGCAAGATGGCGACAAAGAAAACGCCTCAAAAGCAGGTAGAAAAGCTTCCTATGATCATAGGAATTTTGAAATGTGCGTACGTCTTGCTTATGTATGCTTGTGGGTTTATACGTATGGTTTGTTTGTACGTACGTATGTATGTTACATTATGTACAGTATGTACGTGAATGTTTCGGTAGCATGGCATGGCACATGATGCATGGCAAATTTACCAGCTATGAAGGGTATTCTTCCACAAGCCTTGGTGGAACAATACCCGGCCCGTCCTCTTCATAGCATACAATGCCTCTGTGCGTGACATTTTTGTATGATGTTAGTATGTGTAAACTACGTGCGGTCTCACTACATGGACACACGTACAAGAATGTCATATCGTAACATACCGTATGTGGCAATGAAGAGGGGCAATTTCTTGGGTTCGGTGGCTGGCCAATGGGTGTGGGGCTTTGCGCCCTAGCTCATTTGGTTGGCTCATTATGTATGCCTTTGGGCAGGTAAGAATTGCTGTGGGCTCACAGGGGGTTGGTAGAAATTGGACAAGGCACAGAAATACTAATTTTTGAGCATGTTCAAGGTTTGCAAGGGTCGTATGTATTAGCTGTTTGGCTGAGGGTGGCCTTGTTGTGGACACTTGCAGAAAGCCAGGCAAGACTGTGAATGCAGTAAGTGGGTACGGTGTATATCTTTATGCATGTTTGGTATATATGTACAGTACATACTAGTACATATGTACGTAATATACAGTACTTGAGTTGTTACCCTATTGCGGGCTATTCTCGCTTTTCATTGATTTGTCTAGTCGTGGCTTGGTAGACGTCGAGGAGCTGTAGAGCGCCCGCTCCTAAGTTTTCGGCTAGCTTTCAGAATAGCGCGTAGCGTTTGCTAAGGGCTGTTTGTTTCCAGTTTGCATAATTCATAATGGTTTTTCTTTTGCACAGAACTCGGTACTGATGGTGTGCACGCTATACTTACTAATGGCATGTGTGGGTTATCTCTTGTTTTCCTTTCCCCTGAAACAGCATGGTGTTTCTTTCTTGTAGTCCCTCTTTCTTGAGGGGCGCTTTTTGCTCTAGCCAATATGGGTAGAGCAAGTTGCATATGCTTCTCTATGGAGAGGCAGTTGTCTAAGTCGCCCTCTTCGGAGGGTGACAGTTACCCCTACCTTTTGGAGGGGCAGTTGATAGTATACTCTTATGCAAAGCACATAAACTTACTTACAGTACTCTTGAAAATTACCACGCAAAGCAACAATCCATAAGTTAGTCTCCATAGTAATAGTTTTTAGAATAACGCTGTTCCGCTGCCTCCTCCTCCTCAGCCTATCTATCTTTCAATCGGCGCAGATCAGGGCCAGGGAATGCGTAGGGGGAGCCCCACTGGTGGCAGCAGGGGCAGAAACCCGGCTTGGAATGGTCGCGGTGGTCTCGCTCGTGGTGGCGGTACCGGCAGCCGTTTCAGTCCTCTCAAAGGAGGTCCACCAGCTGGTGGGCATGGGTCTGGTCGTGGTGGTCTCAATCGGGGCAGAGGTGGTCGTCCAGGTTTCGGTTCCAGGGGTGGATTCCAGGGCAACAGAGGTGGTAGCAAGGATGGCCAGAAGCAGAGTAGTCCCCCGGTTACCAGGAACCAGACCTTGCAGCAGCAGAAGAAACAAGGGCAGAGTCAAAGAGGGGATGGAAGCAGCAATAATGTAGGCAATAGCGAGGAGGTTCAGCAACCAGGGGGCAGTGGTAGTGTTTCTGTGCAGCACGACGTCTTGGCTCGTATTGCCGTGTTAGAGCAGCAGCAGGCATCTTTGCAACAGCAGCAAAAGCAAACCACGACCAGGGTAGGCAATCTTGAGCACAATCAAGCGCTCTTGGAGCGTAGAGCAGAGCATATTGAGCAGAGCATCAAAATGCTGAACTCGCGTATTTTCGGTGTGCCTATCATCAGGGACAAGACGCTGAAGGAGATTTTGCAGATTGTATTGAGTAGGGGTATGGGTATGAAAGACGCTGATGTGGCCACTATCTTGAGTAAGGTGCAGCGTATTACGCGCTCGTTCACAGACAAGTCTATCGTTGTGACATGGGGGAGCGATCAGCACAAATTCCACGTGTACAAGTATAAAAAGCACCTGAAAAACGGCAATCCATTCGACCCAAAAGCCACTTTGTCTGTAGTCGACGACTGCACAAAAAAGCAGGCTCGTCGACAGAAAGAGCGTATGTTGACGGTGATCAAAGCGAGAGAGTATTACAGGTCGGTGAAAGTCGTGGGTGCGGAGAAGGTTAGCATTGATATGGGTGTGCCCATTCACTACAGAAAGGTCGTGTTCCCGAATGGGAATGAGGGCAGTAGCGTAGGGACCGAGCGCACGCAGGAAGAGTTGGAAGAAGTAGAGGAGGAGCGAGAGACACATCAGGGGGATGCTAGTAGAGAGGGAGAACAGGAAGGAGATATGTGATGGCGAAGACTATAATACTGTATGAGACAGCTCGTGTCTCAAGCAGTATAGGCGGGTTGTGTTGTTGTTGTTTGTTGTGTTCTCTATTCAACGCACAAATATACCCAAATGATGTAGCTGCACTGTTTGGTTTGTTTGTTATTGACTGTGGAGACTAGTATAGTTGCAATTCTCCATTGGGGTGGCATATTTTGCGTTTTCTTCTTTGCTCACCAAATCTTGCACGCCTTTTCTGCTTCGATTACCACATGCAAATACATACTGGCTATGTATTTCTTTTGCACCATATCCTTTAGCACCCATTTTCGCTAACCACGCTATTTGGTTATTATTAGGCACTATTGTCTGGTGTAGGAAACCCACCAGTCCTCTTCAGGACTAGAGTTTATTGTGTTCTATGTGTTTCAGGTATTAGTATGTTGCTGTCCTATATGGACATTAGCCATTAGGCAATATGCAACAAACTTTCAAACCAAATATGAAAAAGTCTACTCAGCAGTGCCCCTGTACCGTGCAAGTTGGGCCTCATAATCTCACGGGACCCCACCCTGGGCTCCCGCAACGGTCCAGTGGTGGCGGGCTAGTTGCGGCGGATGCGGTCAATGGGTCTCAGGCGCAAGCTTCTGCGGCAGCTCATGCTGCAGCGCCAGCAATGGTGGCAAATGGATGCAAAGGAGTATACAGGTTAGCGGACAATGCAGGTAATGGTGAAGAGGGCAGAAAAATGGAACGAGTATGTAGTGATAATTATTATCACTCCACTAGAGCGTGTGGTGCAAGACGGTGCAAAACGTGTCAGCATGTACATAGTGAGCGTGTGTTTACTGCCAGTGGCACGGGGGTAGTGTGTACTCCAGCTAATGATGCAACGTGCAAAAGCAGTGGTGTTGTTTATCTGCTGTTTTGCCGTCAGTGCAATTTCCAATACGTTGGGGAATCGAAGCGTGCGTTGGCAAGCAGATTTAGTGAGCACAGAAATAATGTGGTGAATAATAAAACTGATTGCTTGGTGGTAAAACATTTTCGACAGCATGGACATTCTGTTGAGGATATGCGTGTTTGTGTATTAGAGGTATGTGACGGTGAGAACGAGGCAGCCTTGAAATGTAGGCTGCGAATCGCAGAAGATTTTTGGATCAGAATGCTTGTGTCCGCATATCCCTTTGGTATGAATGACTATGTTAAAGGTTACGGGGATGCTACTAAGAATATGGATCCCACGTTGAAAAAGCAGCAGCCATATTTCTCGATCAAGCTGAAGCGTCGTAGAAGGGGGCATGGCAAAAGAAAGCGACAATCTCGAAAGGTAAATGAGGAATTTGAAAATGTACTTAAGGACCTGCATCAGCGAATTTCCACGCCGGGTGGAATCAGGTCTATTGTTATTTTCTTGCGCAAGCAAAATCACGCCACCCTCAAATATGCTCTGGCTATGATCAATGACCCATCCTTTGAGTTCGATAGTGAACTTAGACTTATGTTGCTTGGGTATTTTGCGGGTTACTTCTCTACCCAGGCAGGTAAGGGTGAAGAAAAAGACAAGTATAGACTGAAAGCTCGCTTTCCGAACAAAGGGATGGAGTACATTGGTTTTCAGAACATATTTTCCGACCGGAAGTTGCAGCGAATCATACCGGAAGAGGTCAGGAAAAGCACGAAGGCTGTAAGTGTATTGTTTGAATATGATAGGCCAGTTAGCATTCGTCTTTTCAATTATGGGAAAGTGTTACGCGAAATTAATGTGAATGGCCTGGATGATAGTGCCTTTCAATCCGGTTGCGAATGCAGCCAGTCTCCGTATGTGTATCCTGCCGTTGGGCATGTGATTTCTGGAGATGTCAATATAGTTGATGATCCGGAGCTGAGGGCATTGTTTTTGAAAGGGGCTAAGTATAGATTGCCCAAGAATGTGGTGTGGAAATTGGTGGAGGAGGCCGCCATTGAGGCAGTTGACAGATATTGTGCATATTTGCGGAGAAAGCATGGAATTACTATGGAGACGGCAAGAATGTACAAGGAGCGTTTTATGCGTATTGTGCAGTCACGAATTGTCGCTAATCGGTATCGTAATGTAGAGAACCGGGATGGTTATGTAAACTTTGATCGTATGAAACCAAAATTGGAGCAGCTCCATGATAAGTATGTAGTGGTACCGGCGGATAAGGCTGCCAATAATTATGTCTTCGTCTGCAAGAATTGGTATGTACGGTGCATTTGTCAAGAGCTTGGTGTTGCAATGAGGGATGGTGCGGTGGTGGCGGAAGGAAATGATACGTATGAGTGTGTGCAGGAGAATGTGGACGAAATTCTTCAAAGGCACGAGCAAATATGTAAAAGCTATGGGCTGCGATTGCCTGTGGATTGTTATACGTTACCACGAATCTTTGCGACACCAAAGCTGCACAAAACTCCGTATGGATGGAGGTTTATTGCGGGAGCGCGGTTCTCCTCTACTAAACCCTTTAGTGTGTTGCTGCATAGAATTTTGTCGCATTTGCGTAGGCATTTTCGAAATTATTGTGGGGTCGTGGAAAGAAGATCTGGCATAAACTGTTATTGGTCAGTGGAGAATTCTTTGCAAGTTATTGACAAATTGCAGGCTGTGGCAGGAAAGACAGCGATAGACTGCATATTTACTGGTGATTTTAGCACGCTATTCACCAGTTTGCCGCATGGGACAGTGAAGACATTCCTGCATAAATTGGTGGAGAAGTGTTTCAGCAACCATGGTAAGAAATATTTGATTGTGTCAGGATCGAATGTATCAATATCAGATAACAGGCCAGATAGTAACGAATTGTGTCTCGATAAGGTGGATGTCCTTCAGCTAATTGAGCAGGTTATTGATGAGACGTATGTGCAGTTCGGCGGCTACACCTTTAGGCAAAAATGCGGTGTGCCCATGGGTGGTTCAGCTTCGCCGGCTATTGCTGATTTAACTCTGTCTATGATTGAGTTTGACTTTGTACGGCAAAATAAAGAAGTCGCCAGGGGTTTTATATATGTGGCGAGGTACATTGATGACCTCATCGCAATAAAGTGCCAGAATTTTGCGCAAATGGCTGAGGCGATTTACCCTGGAGAGTTGCCGATAAAGCAGACTAATGCAACTGCTCAAAAAGCTGAATTTTTAGATATTGAGATGGAAATAGTGAGCCATGGTAAGCTGGCATTGACAGTTTACAACAAAACGGATCACTTCAATTTTGATGTGGTACGTTTTGGATTTGCTGATAGTAATGTACATTCCAATGTGTTGGCGGGTGTGTATTATAGCCAGTTGGTTCGTTACGCAAGAATATCTAATGTTCAGCGCGACTTTGAGGGGCGCGTATCGCAGATGGTCCAGATAATGCTTGAGCATGGAATGGGCAGGGAAAGATTAGTGACAAAATTCATGTACTTTAGTGCTAAGCATCGCGCGCTGATGATGAGAGTTGGCTTGGCAGATAATCATGAGCTCACGTCTTTCATGCATCGAGTTTTTCAGCGATAAGCTTACCGTAATCTACGTTACTTCGGTACTGTAGTAAATGTAGCTTATTTTAGTTACTCCTAAATTTCAGTGTACCCAAGTTTATAGCTGGTTTTGGGTCGGTGTAATAGTACATAAGTTTTAGTTAGACTCCGAAGAAACGGAGCGCTTTTACTTTATTTTCAAGCAGTTGGCTGATGTATAGGATTGCCAAGTTTTTCACGTTGCTGTCGCCACTAAAGCTGCCAAGATTCAAGAAGAAAACAAGCAAGATGGCGACAAAGAAAACGCCTCAAAAGCAGGTAGAAAAGCTTCCTATGATCATAGGAATTTTGAAATGTGCGTACGTCTTGCTTATGTATGCTTGTGGGTTTATACGTATGGTTTGTACGTACGTATGTATGTTACATTATGTACAGTATGTAAGTGATGAATGTTTCGGTAGCATGGCATGGCACATGATGCATGGCAAATTTACCAGCTATGAAGGGTATTCTTCCACAAGCCTTGGTGGAACAATACCCGGCCCGTCCTCTTCATAGCATACAATGCCTCTGTGCGTGACATTTTTGTATGATGTTAGTATGTGTAAACTACGTGCGGTCTCACTACATGGACACACGTACAAGAATGTCATATCGTAACATACCGTATGTGGCAATGAAGAGGGGCAATTTCTTGGGTTCGGTGGCTGGCCAATGGGTGTGGGGCTTTGCGCCCTAGCTCATTTGGTTGGCTCATTATGTATGCCTTTGGGCAGGTAAGAATTGCTGTGGGCTCACAGGGGGTTGGTAGAAATTGGACAAGGCACAGAAATACTAATTTTTGAGCATGTTCAAGGTTTGCAAGGGTCGTATGTATTAGCTGTTTGGCTGAGGGTGGCCTTGTTGTGGACACTTGCAGAAAGCCAGGCAAGACTGTGAATGCAGTAAGTGGGTACGGTGTATATCTTTATGCATGTTTGGTATATATGTACAGTACATACTAGTACATATGTACGTAATATACAGTACTTGAGTTGTTACCCTATTGCGGGCTATTCTCGCTTTTC